>VXBL01006680.1:1381013-1418720 GCA_013400195.1 Aramus guarauna | reverse complement strand
GTGGGGAGGAAAACCTGAATATGCACTTAATTAAATTTAGAATAGCAGATTGGAACTCTTTGGACAACTATTTGTAGTTAAATTTCCAGTAATTTTTACACTGATTATTTCTGGAGGTAGACAGCAGAGACTGCATAATGACACCCTCGTGATTAGCAAGTGAAAAGACTGCAAACTGTATTTTACTGTTATAGGGTAAATGATTAGAAATTAACCAACATGCTGATCTGGATTTCATTTCAGTAAGTAGTATTTCATCAAGCCGCAGTAACATTTTAATTAGAACTCACTGAGTATACTGTTGTATCAGGAATATAAAAGTGAAGATGACTTGGATGTTAAACCATTCATCAAATAGCTCAACCTTCCATCTCACCAGTGTTTTTGTATTAGGAAAAACTACTTGGTTGCTATTCTTTTAGTGAAATTTAGGTGGTGATTTATTTTGACAGGCATAATATCAATTCAAGAAACTGTCATATAGATTAAAAAACCCCACAAACCCAAACTCTAACCCAAAACTAATGTCCCCCGTAGATGAGCTACTCTGATTGCAGATATTTTTTCTACTTAGTAATGATAATGACCCAATAAAGCTAACAAGTTTATTAAAATTTCTCCAAATACAGATAAAGAAAAGAATTTTCCTGCAATTTTCCTGCATTCATATCATAAGGATCAGTTCTAGACAGAAAAATAAGTGGTACCATGACAACAGAAATCTGTGATTTTCAAAAAATCCTAATATCTGAATTTCTTCTCCTAGTACTGAAAGCAAAATAATGCATATCAAATAAATATTGTTGTTGGCAGTACAAGTGGAAAATAAATATATAAATAATTCCCTCTTAAAAGAGTAACTTAAAATTCAAAGCTGACCCCTTCTTTAGCAATTGGAAATAAAACATATAAGCAATCCCTCGTCTATATGTATGTCTGGGCAAGATGCTATGTTAAATTCACATCGGGAACACAAATGCATATACCGTGGCTATCATTACAAACACAAAGGGACTATGAACTGGGAAACTGGGTTTTGAACTGTGAAACATAGCATGCACCTTCTCCTCTGTCTGATGTCTGTCTCACCCTCTGTCCTTTGAGGGACAGGGACTTAAAATACTGAGTCAATTTTTTACTTAAAAGCACTCTTCCAAAATTCTGAATTAAATAACTGAATGAAGGAATGAGTGAATGAATGAATTATTTTTGAATGAAATAAAGCTTTACTAAGGAAGTAGTGGTTTAGGGTCTGAGGCAGATCAAGGTTGTAGAGTTAATACCTTTTATTAGACAAGTGGAAAACAGAGACAACCATCTATTTGCTCTAGTCCTTCTCGAGGTCTAAAATAATGGCAGATTTCACAGCTGAATAATAATTAAGAACCTATAGATCAGTCTAACCTGGCAATTTGTTCTATATATACGAAGTCAGAAAATATCCCAGCTCTTTCCCACAACTCAATTATTTAGCTCTGACTACAATAGAAATTTTTAGCTGTGTCTTATTTAGATTAAAATAACTGTATAGGAATAGGTCTATGTATATGCAAAGATATCTTCTGTGCAAGGACACTCAATTTTTAAGCAGCCACAGCTCAAACTACTTCAAGTGTCTTTGCTTTGTGAAAACATCTTAGGAGTTGAGCATGAGGCCAAGAAAAGAATCAATGGAAACAGGAGTAAAATTATAATATGCATATTAGAGGCTAAATTCTTATCACAACACAGAAATGTAATTATTCGTAACAATGGAGGGAATATCATATGCTAAAGACAATCACTCTTGTTCCTCAGGTAGGTTTTCAAAATACTTATTTTGATGCTGATTCATCCTGTTTAAGAGAAAATCAGGTTGCAGTGGGCATGAAAGCAGGATTAGCTTCACTGTACCCTGTAGCGGCTCCACACAGGGCTGAGGGCAGCATGGAGTTCTTGTAGCTCTGGTCCATCAGCTCTGTGGATCCACTCCATGTGCAAGTCTGCAGACCTGGCGGTTTGGTACCTTGCAGGACCTTTCAGGTGTCACACATTCGCTCCAGAGGGTGTTCATCAGTTGCCTCACTTAAGCATTCATTTTCCACAATTTTTTGTTGTTTTTTTCCAACTTATATTCTCATTAATATCTCTTACCTTCAGTTCTGGTTCTCCTCTTCTGACTTGGTCAAATGTGAACCCTATTGCTCTTCCTGTGCCTCTGCTTTGTGATGTACCTTAAGATGTCCTCATTCAGTCCTTTCTGGGTGACCTCTGGATCTTGTCATCCCAACTTCGTTTTGCTCACAAGATGAGCAAGAGTTAACAGTTTACCAAGTCCTTTGGGGTGTATGCTGTTTCCTGGGGTTTTTTTAACAACCCAAGTTGGGATTTTCTTAGCGTACAACTCTCTCTGGTTAAAACCAACAATGATAAAAAACCTCTCCAGTTAATGATATTTCAAGCAGTGCTGTCTCTTAAGAAAACTTTAATGGAGATGTTGTAGACTAGTTGATCAGAATATTTCAGTGATAAACCCACACAAACAATCAGAGAGCACAGGTCAAATTTTGAAGAGGGTGGAGTAAAAGGGTGGTAAAGCAAAGCTTCTTAGCGTGAAGGACAGTCTTTTCTTTGATTCAAGTAGGTAGATTACTGATAACTATTCCCACCAAAAATATGGGTATTACATTTTTCATGGTTGCCTCTCTTGTTTTGACAATAGAAGAGTTCATCTTTTGTTTGTTTTATTTACATATTATAAACTATATGTGTCTACCAATTTCTGCATAAAAGGGAAAAAAGAGAATACTAGCATTTATGTAGTCATTCAAGATATCCATCCTGGAAACCTGTACCATAACTGCATTGTCAGCCTCTCTATTTTTCTTAGTGTGTAAGAACATTATCTATTATGCAGTGTCAGTTTGAAAAAAAAGACAGATCGCTGGGTTGGAAAAAAACCTGGTCCTTGAATTTGTTTATTAATTACTGATTGTTTTGCTATGGTAAGGAATTTTAAGTGTTCCTTCTGGTTTGAGGGCACATATACTTTCATACAACACAATTCAAAATAAGGAAGCTAAAGAATAATATCAACCATCAATCACATGTGCAGGTTGATTTAAGTATGAAGAAACTGGATCATACATTAACATGGGATCCTTATGAAATCATAAGTGATTGGGCAACAGTGACCCAGATACAGTAACAGAGGGCCTGATCTGGAGTCGGTGCAATCAGCTGAAAAAAAAACAATAAACTTTAATGACCTTCAGATCAAGCTCACCGTAAATTAAATGTTCAATGCTGAATAAAACATACCACTTCACCTAAATTCCTCTTTGTGTCAGCCCTGAAAACCTCTCTTTAAGGAACCAAATATGGGCACACTAAATTTCAAAATGCTGAGATTATGATATAATTTTGAAGGACCTTGTATGGAGAAGTTCTGAAGTCCATTACTAATAAGGCTTGACATTTGAACATGGGAACCCCCTCTAAAGCAGGACATATGCTATAAAAGCTGTTTAATAACCAGACTAACTAAATATTACTGGAAGCAATTAATGTTTACCAAAATATTTCTATGCCTTTCATACTTGTGTAAACATGCTGTTTTAAACTGTAGATTTTATTTAGGTTTTCTAACTTTGGGAATACTTGGTAATTTAGACTTAATGTACACTTAGAGATGAGAAAAATCACTAATTACAGTCAAAAAAGCATGCTAGAGAGCTCAGCTTTTCCAGGAGAAACACACAGAATAAGTCAATCTAAAACTAACTTGTATTTCTCTTTCCAATTTTCTTGTCAGTAGCTTATCACTTTGTGCTGCAGTTTTACACTTTTTCTCCTGTCAATCACATGCGCTGGTGTGAATCCAGACTAAGTCTACAGGCTTCGATGGCATCACTCTGTATTTACAATAATATATCTGAGATCAAAATCCTGCACTATTTTAACATGCCTTCCTCCCAGCGAAGCGTCTCTTCTCTACCAATGAAGTTCCCAGAGTGCACTTTCTCTAGACTGATGTTCATGGTGTATAAATAATTTGGCAGGTGCATTGTATTAATATAACCGATCTGTCACAGTACTGATTTCCTTGCAGCCGGAGTGATGTGTGCAGGAACAAAGTGACAAGTGCGCCTGTTTAACTCCTCCTGCTAGAGCTGTTTGAAGTAGGGCTGTGTTTGTTTGCAGCTTGTGGCCATTCTGAGCCTTTCTTCATGCTTTTTGGATGCGTTTTGTTTCTCTTATAAACTAAGTAACCTTTTCTGCAGGTTAATATGAAGGCCTCAAGGATTTCATTCTTATCATATTACCTGTATCCATCAGAAGCTCCTTGTCCTCACAATTCTGTCAGTTCCTTCATTGCTGTTTTTCAGAGGGCAAGACCGATGCACACAAAATTTGTATAACTTGCTCAAGGTCATTCAGAAACCTGTGGCAGAAAAAAGAATTGAAATTCTCTGACAATTATGGTTGCATAGATTTAAGTAAGGGTAAATATTTAAACTGGATAAATTATTCACAGCAAGTATGTTATTCTGAATGTTTAACTCCTATGTAAGTCATTTTCAGATTGTTATAAACATGTTTATTTTTCCAAAATACTCAAGCAACATAGTCTCATACATAATATTTGCTGAGATGATTTTCTGTATTCATGATTCAGCAGTTATCTGCAACTTGAATTTTTCTGATGGTATCACAGATTTGATGTTTTTGAATCTTCTCAGTACTTTAAAGACTATTATGGGATCATTTTTATTTAAGCACAAACATGACCACACATACTTATGAGAATTGAGAAATTTTTATCATTTTATTGACATGATTGAAAAAGAACACTTGAATGTACTATCATGAAAAAAGAAGATACCCAATATCATAATAGCCAAATCATTAATTTTACTCAAATAGTCACAATTGTTTCTCTAAAATTCGCTGTCTAGTATCCAGAATGCATATACATATATTCCAATATTTTGCTACTGCCTGTGACAAAAATACAGTTAATTAGACATGCTGAAAGGAGAACTTTAGCTGCTTTAATATGCATTGCTTCTGTCACAGAATGTTCAAACAGTGGTGGTGAATCAATTTGAAAACTCCAAGTAGGCTGGTTAATATAAATTAAATTAAAAGCCCAAGGCTGCTTGATATGCACTTTTGCAGACGTTGGCTGAAATCCTGCTTAAAAAGTCCCTGCCAGACCCAGCCACAATTTAAAAAATTATCATATTTCAACAAACTCCCATTTAACTGTCATGAACTTTTCTGTATTTGCTTTCACATCATTACTGATTACCAAGATATCTGTGTACAAACAGAAGCTCTCTCTTCTGTTAGCATGTCCCTGATTTATTTACTGACAGAGCATTCCTGTGCTATCAGATCATATTCATTTTTGTAAAAACAGTGGAAACCTCGTGAAAGAAAACTTCCCACTGCTGCTTCTGTTGGCTGGAATCCATCCTCTCATCCTGCTCTACAGACAACAGGAATTGCAGCCCTGGGCTTTAGCTTCCTGGTGAAGAGGAAATATAATGACAGGTTCTCTGCTAGCTTTGAATCCTGCTTCTGTAGAATCACCCTTGAACAGAGGGGAGTGTCTCAAAAATCAGAGGAGAGCATGATCACACTTTTAAGCTTTTCCTTAGAATAGAGATATTGGAGAATCTTATACCTCTTTTTTTTTTTTAAACTTTTTGAAAAAAAATTCTTAACATTTTGCCTGATTCTAGTGGATTTTCACAAGTAAGTTTAAACCCACTTCTGAAAGTCATCATTCAACCGCATCTCATTCCCTGTGCCATCTCATTTTCAGAGCATCACTAAACCTTTTACTCAGACTGGAATTAGAAGACCATGTGGCGTCCTTGACAGAAATGTATTAAACTTTTTTGTGTGTATGGAGACTTCAAACCTTACAAGAGGCAATTTATTCTGAACAGATCTCAGTATTAACTAAAGGGAGGTTTGGATGTCTAACACGAACTTATCTTCTTGCAATTGTCCCATCCACATAGGAGTAGAAAACATTGTATTCCCTTTCAAAGGGGTTTTGCATACTTTGTGCTTTTTACCATCTTTCCCTTTATCTTCTCAATCCCTGTTCTTTTAGCCTTTTCCTACAGGTTTCCTAGACCTCTCACCATTTCTGTTGCCCTATCTTGGGTGCTCTCTCCCTCTGGATTCTTCCTGAAGTGCAATGCTCGCATGGGACACTGCTATTCTGCTGAGGCAACTCTAGTACCAGGCAGAGCATGACAAGCTGTATCCTGATATCTACACCCCAGGATGAGGGGTGTTTTTGTAGAACGGCATTGCCTTGTTGACTCATATTCAGCTTGTGATTCAGTGTAACCACAGACTGTTTTCTGAGGAACTGCTACCGGACCATTGCTCCTTCTCCAGGTTCTGTGAAATTTGTTATGCATGGCTAAGTGTGGAACACTCCACTTGTCCCTGGGAAAACACATCCCAGCTTTTCAATGCATTTCTCCAGCTTATCAAGATGAATCTTCCATGAACTGAAAGTCCTTATTTGTTCCTTCCATGCATTGAAAGTCCTCCTTAGTTCACACGTAACAAACATACCGTCCTTTCACTGCACAGGACTGGACTTACAGCAAAGCCCAGACAAATCCGATTCAGTACATCCTTCCCTCTTAGCTCTGAAACATGGATGCTGTTATGCATCCCACTAATATGGTCTAGTCCAAGTTTACCTATCACTTTTATGAGAAGGTCCTTTGGGACACACTGGATAAAACTTACAACATCTGATCTTCTACTTTTCCCCTATTCGTAAAGCCTCCAGGCCAGTAAAGAATATTAAAGGAAATTAGGCTGATCTGATGCAACTTAGTCCTGACAGCTCCGTTTTTGCTACTAGTCATCTCCTGGTTATGCCCAAATGTGAAAGTATGTGAAAGATAACTAACACAGTGCTGTCAGTTACTTGACTTATTTGTGTGTGCCATTACTTAAGAAAACCAGTTACAACTTGAACTGGTCAAGCATTTTTATGTTTTTAGGATCATAATTATTTATGGAATATTTTTATTTAAAAAATGTTTCATTTTATAATGAAATCTTGTAGAAAAATACAAATTTTACTTAATTTATTTATATTTCTTGTCTCATGCTCCATTTTTTCCTTCCTTTATTAGATTAAGAGATATGAAAAAAGGGAGCAAAATTATAAATATTATCAAAAATGAAAAGTAAATCAAGTTTGTCATGTAATTTCTGTGAACTGTGAGTATATTGGAAGGGAGGCAGTGTTTCTTTTTGCAATATATAATATTGGAATGAGCTAGCTATCCTCTGTCTAGCCCCTGCTCATGCACTGCCAACCTACTTTTGCTCATTAATAAAAAACATTAGATTATCTGCTAAAGTTCTCTGTCACCTATATATTTAAGAAAACAATTATACTGTAGAAATAGCCCTTCTTTGGAATCATACACCATGCATAGTAATATGCATGTATCTAGATCACATTCAAAACAAATGAAAGACAAATTACTTTCTGCAATCCCCTTTGTGTCCCCTTTCCATCATAAAAATGGTATTATATTTGCATGAGCGAACACTGATACATTAGACTGTCAGTGAAATATTAATTTGGCCCTTGTGACTATGTTTTTAATACTGTTTTTAATCACATGATGGAATTTTTTTCTCTCATGAAAATCCTGTCTCATTCTGTGCGGAGTGAATAGCATTCTTATATTTTCACAACCTGTTATTACTTGGATTGTTCCCTATCCAGTCCTTGAGTTGTCTTAATCCTCTTTTAAAAAACTCATCCATGACTCAAATGTCTTCTTGTAAACAGTTGTTTTATCCATGAACCAAACAAAGGATTTTTATGTCTCATGCCCCTCCATCTGTTTGCAGTGTAAAGTATCACTAACGTGGCTGAACACATATAGGAAATATCCCTATCTAGCCTCAAAATGTCTTACCACAATACAAATACTAGTAGAAAACCTGTTTTTCCATTATTTAGTTTCCACACATACAGGAAATGATAATGCAGTAAGGGCAGCAGTGTGTACTCTGCTCAGCACACTGGACTCTCCTGTATTTCTTCTACCGCAGGTGGTTTCTAAGCTGGCTCTCATTTCTTAACAGGGCACAACAATAACCCACTGCACAGCAGAACTCACCCAATAGATGCATACAGACTGCAGTATTTGCAGGCAGTACCTGTTTCCCAGAACTTCAGTCAATTAGGCAACTCCAAAATAAAACCAGCACTCACAAACTCCTTTTCCCGTGAAGGCTGAATATATTAAAGCAGAAGGCATTAAGTGGGTGGGACACAAATACATCTGTGCCTTGTTACTAGCCCAGCAACAGCTGTGTTGTGTTATGGGGAGACGAGAAAGCTCTAGGTTAACAGGGGAGCTTTTTGTCCAGGTTGGCTTGGTTTTATGGTAAGAGAACTTACTTTTTAATAACTTATTTTTCAAAGTGGTTGAGGCAACATTTGTGGTTAGTGTATTTGTTTTACTGAAAAGTAAGTCTTTGTGGGGCTATTGATTGAATATAGGGAGGAATTTCAGTGTCTTCTTTTGTTTTGGGTGGCTAGCTACTGATAAGTCCATATATTGAATAATCATTTTTGTGAGATAACTTAAAATAGTTGCTAGCTATTTTGTACTTATACTAGGAAAATCAAATTATTATTAATGAAGTAGGGCACTAAGACACAACTCTGGAAATTAATTTATCTCACTTCATTTTCAAAGTAGTTTCAGATTGTGTTCTTGCTTCTAATCTGTAGCCAAGTTTCCAGTGATGAGGAAAAAATCCTCATATATTCCTGCACTTTGGTGATATTAGCTTCCAAATTTTAGTTCTTCTACAGGCTTCTTATACTTTGTTGCTTGCTCCTCAAATAAAGACTGTAAGCACTTACATAAGGTGTTCCTGTACTCTCAGTGTACAGCAACTTGAATTAAGGCAATGCGGACACTAAGCATACACAGCACAGCGTCCCTGTGGTCTTGCTCACATTGCATGAGCCACCAAACCCTTGTTGCAATAATTAAACTAGGCAGGAGAAAAAGTGTATCCTCCTTTTTGTTGGAGTGGAAGAAAGGACTGATCACTGAAAACTAGATAAGGCATATTGAAAAGGCTGAAGCTTACAGGGAAGGCCTGAGCACCCGTTACTGTGCTTGCCCTGACTGCAGGACCTTTTCTTGGTGTTGGGAGAGGGGTTGTTACAGCTGATGTCTAATACAATGCCTAGATCAGTTGGCTTCCCTGATCTGATTGTTATCACGTTGTTTGATGAATCAAGCTCTGATCATTCTGTTATGACATGTCAGACTTTCAAAATTTTCCCTATGTATATGTGACAGCTTTGATTTTGAAATAATTGTATGACTGCAGGAACTAGATAGTTGAGAATAAGTTTGTCTTTATTCAGATCTATCTGCACAAGAATGTCTAAAGAATATTATATTAATGTATTATTACCGTGTATACAATCTACCTCTTTCTATAGTATTGAAATTCTTTAGTTTCCCACTTTAGTCTCTTAATGTTATGTTGATGCCATTGAACTAATGTATTTTCCTGACAGGAATCATTGGTATTTTAAAACTTTCTGAAATACGTGTATTCCCAAGTCCATAAAGTATTTGCAGGTAGATGCAAAAAAAAAATAAAAGGAAAGTTGCTTTTCAGAAGTTATTCTGTATCTATAAACTGCCTTTTTTCTTAATTTTTGAATGAAATGTTCCTTCGTATGGGCTTAAAACACTGACTCTTTTGTGTTTGAAGTTGAACATAAGTGCTTATTATTCCCATTTTCATTGCATCCCTTCTCGTTATGGCAGTCCTTGGTATGTGAAAGTGGCATATGCAAGATCTAACTTGGACTGCTTTAAACTACTCTTACCACTCACAAATTATCTGTGAAGCTTTTTTTTGAAAGCTCTTGTTTCCTAGTGTTTTAGGTGATAAACGTTTTTGTTGAGCACTGTTTAGTGGGGGGTTTTTTCGGTTGTGGGGTTTGTTGGTTCCCCCGCCCCAGAAAACCTGAAATAGATAAACCTTGCCTTTTGTCACAAGGTGAAAAAAGACATTTTTCATTGACTCAGTTTCCAGGGTAAATTTTAATTTCCCCAGAGAGAGTAATTATATTGATTAGCTGTGAAATTCACAAAATGGTGATGGATCTGTGACATCTGCTGAAAGAGTTCAGAATATTCCACTGCAGACGTTCTTTATGAAATCTAGTGTATCATTTTTTTTCTGTGGAGTAGCAACAGTTTCTCTTTGGCCTAAAAAAGAGACTAAGACTGGTGTTTTGACGAAAACCCTGAACAGGAGGTCTCACTATCACTGCCAAGGAGCTTGGCTGACTTGCTGAGGATCAATCAGCTGTATTAATTTTTATAATACCTAACTCAGCCAGTCAGAATATGTCAAATGAACACAAATAAAGGACAAGGAATCTGTCCTTGAGCTTTCCTTCCCCTCACTTGCAAAGTGAGGATCATACTTTTCTACCTTCTAGGCTTCTGAGGTAAATGCATACAACTATATTTATGCACCCATCCACTTGGGAATACGTAGATGTTCTGGCTGCATACGCCTATTTGCACATTTGAAGCATACTCTCATGCGGCAGCTACGGCTGAACTTTAACAAATCCATATCCAAAATGAGCCTTTCTGGACACTTCTGCACTTGGGTTTTTTTCTAGTGATACAGCTTCAGAAACATAGATAAAGCTAAACAGAGTGCAGCCATTTAGGAAACTTCCACTGCAAAGAGTAAGTGGCACTTGTACCAGTCTCTCCATTGAGAGCCTGGTTTGTATCAACTAACAAAAGAGTAATGTCAATTTAGTGCAAAACTAGCAAACAAACAAGCCTGTAGTTACTATAGAGATGTTCTTTTTGAGTCAGATTGTATCTTATGCAAACCTAATTAGCTCTCAGTATGGAGTAGGTATGTGTTCCGTTAAGTTTATTGTCGTTTTATGGTGAAGGCCCAATAACGGCTTGGTTTTAACTGTGTATGGATGGCATTCGTTTAATGGAATGTAACTTGACTGGAATCCTGCCTCATCAAGGTGGCAGAAACAAATTGTAAAATTTTATTGACTGATGATACAATAGGTCAGAAGCTCAGTGTGTGCAAATCAACACAGCTGGCTTGGGAGTCAGCAAAGCACCAACTATCTCCTTTTATGTGTCTAAGAACTCTTAACATGGTAGCTAGAAAATGTAAGCAAACCTCATCTTTGATCTTGTGAAGATTGCCAATTCTTCTGTGTTGCTGTTAATGTTTTTTAGGATCTGTTATCCAAACTGTGTCTGCTTTAAGTGGGAACATAAAGTGGGCATTCAAGTTTCTATGGGCAGTTGCACATGAAGTAATTCCTGTGCATTTCTTTAGGTCTCTAGCTTGGATGTTTTGGTGGGGTGTGTTTTGCTTGGGGTGTTGGTTTGGTTTGTTGGAGTTCTTTTTCTGGCAAAAAGAGTAACTTTTCACCCAGTTTACACTTTCTTTGTACCTCTTAACAATGTGGTTGTTTACTGAGATAGGCTCTCAGTATTTTCTTTGATCATTTTTTTTTTTTAAACTTTTTTCACCACATTCACAGTGATGGTCCTTACATGCCTAGAATATTTTTCTGACATTATGGATCTGAAATGGTTGCAAAAGTTGGTGCATTACGTCTATGCAGAGATGGAGCAGCACACAAATTCAAAGCTGTATTTTGCATAACATCTGGGGTGATGTTGAATGAAAAGAAAAATGTCAGTCAAACTGGAAAAGAAAAAATGTTTGCAAAGACCTCAAAGTCAAATTTATCAGGCAAGACTTACACTTCATCAAAACAGTTTATGTGGTTTTTCAAGACGAATTTTCATTTAAATAAAAATGTTTTCATGGAGTTGTTTCATTTTCAAGAACTTTCCATTTCTACTGGAATAATGGTAAATTCCCTTTTAGTCAATGTTATATGGAATCATGTTGCTAATTGCTTATGAAGGTTCTTAGCTGTTACCAAAGGAAAAAAATTACCTTCAAATTTTAATTTCTTGTTTTAAAGACATTAGGCCATTTTATTCCTCTGGTTATTTCACTGGTTCAGTAGAATAGCTTCTTGCTAGAATTTGCCTTACTTGCCTATGTCTTGTGGCATGTGATAGAAATCAGATGCTGTTACAAGCAAACACATTAGGCAGCAGTACTTACTTCTATTCTTACAAATAGAAACCAAAGCAATAACAATAGCCCTGAAATACCTTTTCCTTAATCATCAGCTACTAATCATAGCTTTTATATAAGAAGTTCTCCTACCAATCCAAACTGATGCAAAGATTTTTCTGAGCTTTTAAAAATCTTTCAGTGAGCTTTAGGAATAAACTTTGATCTTCCAGATGATCTACTGCTTAATACTTTGACCCTTTTAAAATTCAGTTAAGGTCCTTTTTTTTTTTTTCTATTTTAGATCTGATTCATTTCAATACAGGAATTCAAAGTCTAACATTAGAAATGCAAATACTTAGTTATGAAAGCTTCATTGGAAGAATTATCAGTTAGATGCATTTCTCAGTAGTTTAATGACAAATTCAAATAACTCAGAAAAATAAATATTAGCAATTTCAGAACAACACTTAGCAAATGATCCTTTTCAGTTCTTGAAAAGTGCTTTCCACAGCTCAAATAATGCAGTTTCCATAGTGGCCTATCAACTCCTGCAAGTGCTGTCTTTGTCAGGAATGCTCAACTTACTCTAAAACTATCTTTCACCTCAAAAACAATGTAGTAGGATATACAAGCACCTCTGTAATGTCAGAATGCACAAAAGCAAAAGAATAACCCACACAACACTGGAAAAAGTGATAGGATGAGGGGGAGAAGTTCAACTTTGTGTCGATGACAGGCATGTTTTTCATATTCATTCCAATGCAGTCGCAAGCATATTGAAGTCAACAAATATGTCCTAATACATGTTCCTCATTCCTTGTTAAAATAGTTTTAAAATGAAACAATGTAATGACTTAATTTTCTTCCAGAAAATATGAATGGATTCTAACCCTCATCTAGAAGCTTGAAAGAGCTCTGTACTTGCAAATGATCGTCCAAAGATGCAAATACTATCCAGTGTTTTGGAGGGAGGTCTTTAACTCTTTTAGTCAGTAACTGACATCAACTTTAATATATTAGGCTTTATAGAAGTCTTATTTATTGTGGCAAATCGAAGTGCTGCCAGGGTGCTCATCTGCCATGGAACTAATTTTTCATGTCATCTGTTGGGTAAACAGGAAATGAAAAAAGCTTGCTTTACTTGTAGATCTGATTTGTGAGTGGGCTAAGATCTACAAGAAAAATTCACTTGAAAAGATGTACAGAGTTGTCCATATGCAGATATATACACTTGCATATTCACAGGGTGAACTCTTAAGTATTATGTTTTTCACAGTTGACATCAGAGCACTGGAGACTGGCAACAGAACAATTTGAAAGCTGAACTCAGGTTTATTATACAAAACTAAATACATATCTTTCAGGGAAAATCACAAATAGGTTAATCTTTAGTTTACATATAAAAATAGTGTTGTTATCGTCCTCTTTGTATTAGATGGCGTGATCTGTAGATTTTTTTTTTCATTACAGACAAGATCTGGATTGCATCTGTTGTGATCTCTTTAGTTATGATGAGCTTGATATAGTTATGTATCTGATACTCAGAGTTCAGTGAGCTCAGAACATCAGAGTCTTCCTTCAGTCTCTCTACAGCTCCAGAATCCATCCCCTGGAGTGCAAGACCTCAAAATTCACCCTGGTTTGTCCCTTAAATTAATGCTGAATTCCTTAGACTATTACTTTTTTTTAATGAGCAATTTCATTTAATGTGATTCATTGAGATGCTCTCTTGAGGCTCCCCTTTCTCATACCTTTACAGGGACCCCTGTGGTAACTGGCAGACAGAATGCCACTGCTCTGAGAGTGGACACGGCACACATCTAGTCAATGTGCGATACGGAGTCAGCCCTCTGACACATAGAAATAGAGGAAACAATTGTACAAGGATTTAATTTGCATAGCAAAAAGGTGTGAAATGTAACATGATTTATTACAGCAGTGGAAGTGAACTTGAGGTTACTGGAAAGTAAGGTGCACTCTACTAAAAGTATTACTCTTTCCACTTTATTATTCTGTCTTTTCTTAAATAGCATAACTTCTAGGGAAGAATAACTGTAGAGAGTGAAATGTAGAAGGCTAACTTCAGATTCTTCATATCAGTCTTGCCACTGCAGTAATTTGGACAAAATCAATATCCTCTTCAAACTGTTATTTTATATTTCTTGCAACTTGGGCATATAATTGAAGGAAGTTCACCCTACTCAGTTATGTATTCCTAAGTTTTAGGAAAGATTGCATTTAAACCATAAACCTTAGGATGTTTTGATAGCAAGCCTAAAAGTCTTATTATTTAAGACCATGCAATGTAGGCCCTTAGTTTGGTAAGAAATCCTCTTCTGCACATTTTATTGTAGACTGAAACTGTGCTGTTTAGTACAGCAGTTCAGGGACCAATCCAATTACAAAATTGCTGACTTTTTACCTGACAAGAGAAAAACCACCACATTACTACTGGAATGTATTGAATCTTTACAGGCAAGACTATAAAGAAAGTTTAAGGGAGGACAATAGTTAATTTTGTCTTTTAATCAAATACACACGTTTTCTGTAATTTTTTAGTCTGAAATTACTCAATAGCGGAATAGGAACAAGGAAAAGGAAGTACTCTTTCATATGTGTAACTAATTAATAAAACTAGTAAAATTCAATATCAGAGGATGCCAAACTATTAAATGAGCTACAAATGATTAAATTCTTGAAAGATAAGTCTATCAAGGACTGTAAATTTGGAGATAACAATCATAGATCACAGACTTCTGGACCATTCATGTTGCTATGGTTTTTCCTCATATCAAGTCCACTAAAACCAAAGTTTCACTCTGGTCCTTGATCTTTTTCCTATAGTGCGTATGATTTAACTCTGCGGGTATAAGTCTTATTGCTTTGCAAAGTTCAGGGCTATTTCATATTATCATGTTGCCATCTAACAACTTATGATGGAAAAGCTTGAAATTACTTCTATTTTAAATGATATTTTAAACTCTTATGAAGTGAGTGAAGAAATACCTGAATATGTCCTAATAATGAGAAAATAACATTCACTGTTTCAAAATGACACATCTATTATTGCATTAGAATTGGAAGTATCACTTTATTTCATTACTAACTTCTGAGGGTTCAGCCTGCATGGACTATGTAAAAGGTTAAAGTTTTTCTAGTCTTTCAAGTATTATGAGTACATTTATGTAACATATTAAAGGAAATCTTTATTTGCCCCATGTTCTTCTGGCTTCTATAAAACATGAACCATCATCTTGGCATGTTCGAGCTTGGTTCTTCCTGTTTCTTTTAGGAGGACACTACTATAGTATGAAAGACACTGGTGCTATTGCATTTCTTTTTTTTAAGGAGCAGACCTAGGTGAATATGAGTCGCAATAGCTCAGTTGCTCGGTGATGGGAAACAATATTTGCTATTAAATTTGAGCATCTATTTGCCAACCATTATGATGCCTTAGGGAGGAATTTCACTATTCAAGTTGATTTCTAGAGCTAGTGAAGTCACAGAAGACTCAGAAACGAATAAAGGTTCAGAGTACACTGGATAGTTTCTTCCCTTCTCTCTCTTCCCTCTACTGTCTCAGTCCCTCTTGTGGTAACAAATGCAATTATCCTAGAGATGACTTCTTGTTTTGGGCACTTTAAGAATCACTTTGTCTAAGCAAAGTACTTACCTGTATAAAGATCCTCCAATAGTTAATGATGGTGATCAGCTATGTTGATTCATAAGGGGCAATTCTGAGTACAAAGACATTATTTCGGGGAGAGCCTCATGTCTTCTCTAGAATTACATTGTGTTTTGTTCTAAGTCTGCAAATCAAAGGAAGTCTCCTGTGATAACTGAGTGCCATAAAGAATTCAAATGAAGTGTAAGTATGAAAACAAAACTGTCCTTATGTTTTTATTCAACTGTTCCAATAAAATCTTTCTAGTGGAAATAAAAATAAAGCCTTGTGACATGGTAACAAACATGGCAGGAACTGTACCTATTCAAGATAACCTGAAATATAATGCCAGCTCCTGACAGTCTCACAGTTCTGACAGTACTCAGTAATACTAATCACCTTTATGTGGTCTTCTGTTACTACTGTTTCTTTTCTGCCTTCCCACTCTAAGCCTGGTTAACATCATCAGCACCATTTAAAAAAAAAAAAAAAAAAACCAAAAAAAAAAAAAAAAAAAAAAAAAAAAAAAAAAACAAAACAAAACAACAAACAAACAAACAAAAACCAACACCAAAACAAAAAACACAAACCAAACCCCCAAACCAAAATGTTTCTTGGGCACAGGGACTTTTCCATAGAGAAGCGGAGAGGCAAGCAGCTTGAGAAGCAAAGAGCAGGGAAAAGGAAGATTAATGCGAAGCTCTTGCATCATTTGTTCTCTTTCTCGTCACTGAACAGTCCTCTTATGAGAAGTGATTACCAAGTGCTTCTTTATTTCACATACTATTTAAATATGAGTGCAGCTGCTCTGTGTTCATGGTATTTCATAGCTGTTTCCCAGCGTTCGTGGAGTAATCTACAGCAACAAGTCTCTGTATGAGATTGTGGGGCTAGAGCCTTACAAGAATGCTGTCCAAGAACATGTGATGAATCTATTTCTCCATAAAAATTGAGTCTCAATATATTTTAGTTCTGAATTATTCTAAATAATAAAAAAGACAATATTAATAACATAATCTTAAGAAAGAATAAAAAATAATAAACAACAAAATTGATAAATGTAGTATTTCCATATGGGAAAAACTGTTCTTTTGCATAAGTTTGCAGGAAACATGAGTAAAATCTGGATGCATATATCTCAGCTCATGCTTTATGATAAGTGTGTTAGATTTGGAAATAGAGGTCACTATCAAAGCCATGAAATAAGATTCTCTGAGAATATTCAGGTTATATTAATGTCTATCAACTCTTCTTACCTTCTTTTTCTTCTCTTTGCAATCATATTTTTGTGGCAGTTATATAAATACTTTGGTATCTGTGGCTGAAAACTTAAGTGTTGGGTAAACACAATCTATCCCCGTTTTACAGCCTATGAAAGGCTACAAGGGAAAAACCTTAATGTCCTGCAGTCTGGGAAAGAAACTGCTTTGCAGTGCTCTGTGGACTGTGTTGCTCTGAAATTGTTGGGGTTAAGGTAAGAATTAGAGACTAGGATTAAATTTTGAAAATATCTTTGAATGTCAATAAATTCTCTTCATTAATTAATCTATAACCACAGAAAACTATTTGAAATGCCAGAAAGGGGTACCTGTTTGCTTGAACCATAAGTAATGCATATTCAGAGTTAACGGTTCAATGAGGTTATACAGTTGTCCTACAACTTGGCCTGCAAGACACAAAAGAAAAAAGATGATAAAACCAGTAAGAAGTCTGCCACCAGTTTCATGGTATGTACCCCACGGGTGTGCTTCGTATGCTAATTAGAACCAAGTGGATGTGAACACTCCACTGAATGACTTCTAAATAAGAAGGAAGGAGACCTGAGAATCCTGTTTGGCTCAAAGATGCTGATTTTGTACACTCTGAACTAATAAAACATAATATTGAACCTTTGCTCGTGTGAATCTTCCAAATTTAAGATGATCTGCACTGGCAGAAGTACCGCAGGATTGAAGCCATGCATTTTGTGCAAAAAAAAAAAGCATCATTTGCATTCACTTTTTGATTTCTATCAAGCAAATTTGCAGTCATTTTTCTTTACAAAAGGAACAAACCTGCTATTAATCAATAAAGCTTCTCAAATTAGACATAGAAAACATAACAATTGCTCTTGAGGGGAAAAAATACTAAAACTACAAAAAATACTTAAATCCTGAATGGTGCAAATAAGTGCATTTGCTGTGATGAACAGAATGAACTTCTCACTATGTTTCTGTAGTTTGCCTCATAAATTGGTCTATAAAGGTTTTAAAATGAGTTTTATTAGAAACCTGACTATGTTATATTCCTTCACAGAATCACCCTTCTAGTCTCCTAGGTGCATAATCACTAAATTATCCATAGTGTTTCTGGAAAGTTAGCAGCATATCATGACAGCTGTAGTTCATAGTTTTGGTGTATTCTATATTTTCCCTATATTGGATGCTGCCTTATCTTTACATGACATGTGGCTATTGCTATGTTGGGCTCTTGATCCCAACCTTTTTGTCATATAAGTATCACTGCTTTTTCAAGAGGAAATGTTCCATATCCATAATTCTAACAGGATCACTTTTGAACTAAAATAGAAAGAGATGGTCTAGACCCATTGCAATATGAGATAGGGTTTGTCAGAATAAGTTTCTTACTGTACTGAATACTTCAACTAAACTAACAATTTGCTGTGACAGTGAGGGTGATGTTTACTACAGAGATAATCATGAGAGTCTGAAGATGGGGAAAAAATGAAGTAGAAGGCATTTAATTTCAGTTTTGGTTCAAAGTAACATATATATTTCTCTTCCCAAGGGTTACAGAATCTGTAATGCTCAGGATTAAAGGGTATATGATACCAAAACAGTGACATCATACTCCTAATATAAGAAGATAAAAAAACTTGCCCTGAGTTGGTGAATGCTGATGCAGTGACACTTTCTCCCCTCTTTGAACTGCATTTCCATCTTGCATTTTTCAGTCTTGTTTTGGAATTGAAGCAATACTTCTCATAGACATTCACAAGCTGCACAAGTGGCAGACTCCTGGAGCAATACACTTGACAGTCTCTGGGTTCAAACAAATCCAATCTCTTTAATTCAGATTTAATGAGTAGTTGCGTCTGCCAATGTTGATAAGGCATTTTGTTCCCAAAACTTGTGCAGAAATTACTGTACCATTTTGCTGTTCTCATGCACTCAAAGGAAAAATAAAATAAAGTCTACTTGCATTTTTTTTTGTGTACAAGAAATCCTCCTTGCCAAACAGGCCTGCTCTGGACCCAGTGTTGCTCTGACCTTTACAGATTTATTAATGTGTCAGGTAATTCAAGTAGTGCTGAAGGAAATAATATCTTAATAGAAGTAGATAAGTATTAAGAACAAAAAAACTTCCTTCAATTGTGAAAGATCATTTGAGTTTTTCAAACCTGAGAAAGGCATTGTTTGTAAAAAATTACGTCTGTTTTTCACCAGCCTGTCAGTTGTTCTAATGAATATTACCTGCAAATCTATTCTATTCTTTCCCTCATTCACCAGTAGCTACAACCCTACAACTCCACAATGTACCAGTACACCAGCACATCGGACAGAAGACATGTCTACTCTTGAACTAGACTCAAGGTCTGGGGTGCTGTGGCTGTTCTAATGTTTTATTAGCCCATGATAAATTTCAAACCATAATGAAAGAAGCAGCAGTCAAAATTTTAACTCCACTAAGATTTCTCACATCCATGTCCTTGAATGCAATTTTTAGCAGAATACACTGAAATTAAATTATTAACTGATTTTTTTTTTTGTTAATACAGTGGCAATTTTAGTTATTGTTTAATGTTCTAAATTGCTTTTAGTATTCTAAGCATGGCATGCTGATGTTTTAAAGTGTTAAACAAGTAAATATTATGGCTGTATGTTGTTGAGTGATTGTTTGTTTTGGAAATACTGCAAGTTCAACTCTCTTCAAGGAAAGAGGAAAAAGAGAGATAAAACAGCATAATATTGTTGACAATAATGTTCACTGCTGTAGCATGGTTGAGGGAACAGAGTAAATATTTTCTTTTGCATGTTAATTTCAGTGTGTACTTGGATATTATTTTCATGACATGTCAAACTAAATCAAATCTCTGTCTGAAGAGATGAGTGAAGAACCCTGCATTTAGTTATTTAGGTATCCTTTTGTGGATAATTGCATGACATTTGAAGGTTAGATTTCATGTTTAGAGATGGTGCTACAAATAATAAAGGGAAAAGAACAGTGTGGGTGAAATGTAGATGCATAACAACTCTAGAAGTGCAGCTTGGCAGCTAGCAGGTAGAAAATGAGCATTGATGCTGACAGCTGGAGGACAGTAAATACCAATAAATGAAATGAGGTGGCGCATAACAAATCTGGCATAATACTGCAGATAATTGAAAAAAAAAAATTGGCCACTTCTGTAGAATTTTCTTTCAGCCCAATATGGAGATACATTAAAAATTACTAGAAACATTGAGTGCCATGCAAATAGAAACTTAATGATGATGGACTTTGAAATTCCCCATTATAATGCACTCAACAATTAAGAAAAGGGAAAACATGGATAATTTCAGATTTTGTGCCACTGCTGAAAATAAGGCAGTTCTCACTAGCACTTCAACTCCTCAGTTAAAATTCACACGTTAGCATTTGACCTCAGATGCTTAATGTTTCAGCAACTCTGAAGAGCATAAGATCCATCCTGTCCCTCACACTCAACAGCACTTTGTAATATAACGCATTCAGATATGGCCAACCTGTCTTATGGGATTTGCTGCAGCATGAAAAGTTACATTGCAAAATCATAGAGAGATGTTGAAAAACATCAGTTTGGAACTACTTATTTTAAAGAGGAGCTTAACTGACTTTACTAAATAGTTGGACAATTTCCATCAGAATAATCCTCCAAACTTACAACTTGATAAAAACTAGGGTTATTAGAGATGGTGATTTCCTGCAAGCTCTATGCAAAAGGACAGCAGGTAATTACATCTCAGTCTTCAGAGTTGCATTATTCTACAATTCTTCAGCAAAGACATTTTCTGCCATTTCTGTGGAGCAGTGGCAAATGTCAACTCTCCTGCACGTAGCACATGTTGGTGCCAGGCAGGAGAGGGCCAGCCTTGCTTGTAGCAGCTTTCTCTTCCCTTTTTCACACAACCTGCTACTCGCATACAGAAAGGCAGGAGAAGGAAGTACATACCTATTGCTTACTGTTCTTATTCTTCTGTCAAATTTTATGTTGGTACATAGTGAATAGGCTCTTTACAGACCACTTAATTCTCAGCTGAGTTTTAAAGCAAACACTTGTGGAACTGTAGTCTTTTTGCAGGAAGGAAATAATGGACTGCAAGGTGAATTGTAAACTACGTAATGTCTGCTGTGTTAAACATACACCATCCAGTCAGGAAGCAGTAGCAAATGTAATGTTTTTCCTAATTAACTGTCATTGTTAAAATTTAATATGCATCTTAACACTCATGCTATCTTGTTTAGTAATACCAGTTGCTCAGTATTTTGTAATGTAGGTATGGAATAGAATATACACATATGTCACCTCCCAGAAGGGTAGTTGAGCACCTTCCAGGGTATGTTATACAATGTTATTTAATGGTTGTCATAACACTTTGATCTTTTCCTCTAAGAGGCAGCAGGAAATCAAGTGGAGTAGTTTTGCTTTGAAATTTAATGTGTTCTTGTGATTGATTTTTGTTTATAAGAACTTTACTTTGATATATGCGCTAGGGAACTTGCAGTCAGTAAAATTGCACTGCACCTGAGGCAGGTGATTCTTAATTTCCTAAGCAGTTCATTCCCTGTACTTGGACTGACCTCATGAGAAGCCCCGTCCTTCCTTACAGAGTGTTTAATTTTCAGTGAGTGAGGGACAACTGCTTCTGGGCATTACAGTAAAACTCTGTTATACTTAAGGGCTCTTAAAATTTCAGATGTTTCCTTGTCTAAGCACACATTGTAACAACATTTGGGGTTTTTTTGTTTTATGTGTTTTTGTTTGTTTGTTTTTTTTGGTTTTTTTTTTTTTTTTTAATTTGTCCATTAAGGACTTCATCTTTCTCCCATGCAAGTTTCATGTAAAATCCATTATTTTTCTGGCCTGGATTTTTTTGGTTCTTTGAATGTCTGTGAATGATGAATTTTCCATGTGGGACACAATTTTAGTTACTGTAGTTTTTAAGGCAACACCACAGATGCCTTGGGTGATTTGGTATAGCCTACTGCCAGGAAAATCCTGGACTAACAGACTGATCTAATTGTCCAGAACTCGGTTTCCTCTGGTACCAAATGTGCACTCAGGTCTTGAGAGGATGGGGAACACCATCCTGATAGGGGCCACAATGAAAGGAAAGTTGGAAATAATAAGAGAGGAAAAGACAAGATGATGAGAGAACACAATAAATGTAATCAAAAGGAAGGGGGAAATTAAGTGATCAGATTTTGCAATTGTTTGTTTTCTATATTTTTTTTGTTCCCCAAAAATGTACTTATTCAAAATGACTGCAATCAACAACAACAACAAAATACAAATGTGTGATACCCTATAAACTATTGTCTGGTTTTGTTATCTTTCCATAGTTTATTCTTTGGGGTTTTGTTTTGGGATTTTTTTTTTGTCTTTTAGATTTCTCTTATAAGTCTTCATGAAATGATGACCTAATAGTATGATCTATATTTATACTTTTTACTGTTTCTTGAGAGATTGTAATTTAATAGCTAGAGATTTTGATTATATGTTTGCAGTTTCAAAATTTCTTTTAATGTAAGCTACTTATGTTTCTATATAGGAATCTGGTCAGAATTTACTGATCTCATTTATCACAAATTTTCATGGAATACTCTAATAGCTTCCAGCTACGCTATTAACTGAGAGTTCTCAACTCTGTATCTGTTAATTTTTCTTCATTATCAGTGTCAATTTCAAATTGCAAACTGTTTATTAATACAGTCCTCTATTTGCACCAGCAAAACCTTGGAAGCAATGAAGATACTGTTCCTTCTTAGTGCAGGCTGATCAAATAAATTCTGTCTACAGAATGCCTCCTGATGGAAATGTTACTTCTAATTCACAGTGTTAAAATTATCACTTTCATCTGTTTTAATTTAAAAAAAAAACAAACAAACCAAACAAAAACCCCCACCAAAAATCCTAAACAAAAAAAAGCCACACTAAAAAACAAACCACAACAAAAATAACCCAAAAGAAACCCCCCACAAATGAGCTTACCTGTGATGCTACTCACTATTTCTTCATTCTGATTCAAGGCTAAGTCAGATTGTTAGAAATACACTTAGAAGTCAAGTGACTAGGAGGTGAATAAATCGAGTGCTCATCAAATTGCCTGTATGTTACATTGTTAGAGTAAGTATAGGGAGAAAAAAATGTAGGGATCAAAAGAGAATTCTTGATGAAGGAGCATCACATTCTATACAGTTGAAGACAATTTTTTCAGCAAGACAGTAATGCAGCCTTTTAATACACACAGCGTACACCAGGGGAAAATGGCTTGCCAGGAGAGTGAGTCTGATTTAAAATCAACAATGGTTTCTTATGCCTGAAGAATTATTTTTCCTTCAGAGTGACTATTTGGGGCTGCTTTATAGGGTTTTGCATTCAGTACCATTGCCATAAGGTCACTGTGGGAGGGGGAAAAATCCTTCAAGCAATATGATAAGAAATAAAAGGAAAGCGGCAGAGAGGTTTGTGAGAAAATGTTCTAACTGCACAAAGGCCATAGTTGTTACAACATGGCCTAAATTGAACTTGTCATAAATAGCACTTGCCAATGAATGTAGCCAAGGTGACAGAATAGCCTTTTTTTATGAGAAAAGGTGTCGACTACCTGAGTAAATGAGTGGGGGAATCCAAATGACAACTTTGTGTATTATTTCATCAGGCCTACCAGATGTGACCTTCAATTATTTTCTTTGAGATAAATGGTCTTGCTCCTGTGTGGTCCAGTAAACAAGACCAAATTCATAGCTCTATTGTATCAACACTTCTGGCACTTGTCAATGGTTTAAACAGCAAAGGAGAGATTGTGGTGATCGGAGCCACCAACAGACTGGATATGTCCTGCTTTAGGAAGACCCAGATGCTTTAATCAAGAGTTCTTCTTCAGCTTGCCACGTAAAGAAACTAGAAAAGAGATTGTCAAGATTTACACACAAGACTGGACCCCTAAGCCATTGGACATGTTTCTTGAAGATCTAGCTGAAAAATCTGTTGGATGCAAAGGTTTTTGTCATGGCTATGCAGAAGATTTCCAGCTTCACAGAGGGTTACAGCTTCACCTGGGTGAGTGCAATCACCCATTTCAAAACCACTGCTCCAAAACACACTAACAAGAATTTTATAAGCGTTGCAGAGCATATTTCCTCATGCAGAGTTTGCGCTAAAGACAGACCAATAGCAAGACAGTTTAAATTGTATTTTAAGAAATGATGCAATTGACAGTGGTGAGGCATCATCATCAATCTCTTTTGAAAACAAGCCAACTCATAAAATGCCTGGTAGACAAAAGGGAAAAAATTCTTCAGTTTTAGGAGGAATGCTTATTACCTGCCACAATCTTGCAGGCCATTATTCTTACTAAAAAAATGATCTAATCTGTAGCAATGCTTTACACAATTAATTTAATTTAGGAACAATCACAAAGTACTTTGTAGGGAAAATCCTGCAAGATCATCCTACTAGAAAATACTTCCATAGATTTTGGTAGTCATCTTACTGAATGTATTAGTTCATTATGTTTGTATAAAGTATTTTTTAAAAGTTTCAAACAAGTTATTCAAAAGCATAGCTCTGATTCTGGTATCATGTCCTTTGAAGAAAAATCTCCCATTAATTTCTAGGGGAAAGATGAGTGCTTTCATTTTCTAAAAAATGTGCAATAGCAACAACATTAACATTCTACTGGAAAAACAGGGTTAAGCTATACAATCTTTAGACTTCTGAGAGTATAAGATCAACTAATTGTTTTCAGGTCTCTCTGTCTTTATTGGAACCGGTATGAATTCCACTCCTGTCTCAACTATTTGTAAACAATGTTCATTATGTCCTAGTCCTACAACAGGAAACACTTGGAGTCTCTCTCTTTCCACGTATAAATATGCATGTGTATATATACACACACACACATATATTCAAAATAAGAAACTACAGAATATTATACTTAAGACTATATTGGGCAAAGAATAAATCAAGCCTTTTGCTCACTTAGAATAGTTGTGAGACTAACATTATTACTTAAATATTATTTCATATTTACTGTAAGCTACTAGAAGGTTTACTCCTGCAACTGAACAGAAACTGTGAAACATAAAATAATGTGCGGGTGGGGGGGAGCTTATTTTCTTCTATTATAGTTGTTAAGTTTCTTTTGAAATATCACTGCATCCAGTTTCACAGTATCATAATTATGTAAAAATGTACTTCAAAAGAAATATAGCCATACAGCGAGAGCATGAAATAGTGCAAATCTTAAAATCATTAAAGGGTTATTTCATTAGTGCTTGAACAGCTCACTACAGTTTTGCTCCTACATTTCACATTTGTGCGTACAAAAAGGTCATAATGTAAAGGAACACTTCTGTATGAAAAGCTTTTTTTCCTGATTCTTTAAATGGGAAGTGGAGGTATAGAAATGAGAGTAAAGAGTGAGCATTAAAATATGTTAGAAATTATCTTATGTTAAAAGAAATAGATTAATACCAAATATGGCATTGGGAGCCAGATCCAAAATTCTCATCAGTCGTGTTCAGAATTAGCATTTTTGTTGTAAAGGACACTTTTTAAGTATGAAGGATACGGTTTTAAAACCATGTATAGCCTTAGAGCTGTGAGATAAGGAAGGAATGTGATTTCTGAAACACTGATTAAAATAAATAAAAAGATTATACTTGTATAGGTAGACCATTAGAGTAGATAAAGGACTTGGATTTTATTCCTTCATGTTTGTTTCCTGTAGTCAAAATTAGAATGACTTCTTTTGTACATTTTCTCACATTTATAGATGCCAAACAAGGTAGGTGGTGCCGTACCAGGAATGATGTCAAACATGAAATACTCAAAATATCAGGGGACAGTTGGTTTCTTCAGATTTAGGTTTTTTTCCTGCTAAGTATATAAACAAATTACATCCCTATTCAATAGATCTTTACTTCAGTGACATTTATTTCTTACAGAAGTAGAAAGTTTATATAGCATTTAGGTTCTACATAAATCTTATTCCAGGGTGGAAGATGAAAGATACGTCTTCTGTATTTCTTTTGAGGAGAAGCAAAGTTCACATCTGAGCATTACCAACATCATAGTTCTTGACAGTAAGAACAGTAGCAAAATATCTAATGCACAAGGAAGATGTACCTCAACTTTAGCCTGTATTGTGAATTATCAACACAGATTTTTAGGTAGTTCCTGTGTTTGTTTTTGTTGTTTGTTGGGTTTTTTTTAAATTATTTTGTTCTGCGTGTGTTGAATTCAATGTTAATTATCCACCAATTTCAGTCTCACAGATGGGTTTAAAATTCCAATCACTAATAAGCTGAGCACATTTTATGTGTCAGAAGTAATACACAAGAGACCAGAAGATACACCTTAAATAGAATATGCTATGACATTATCCAAACAAAGCAACTTTTCATCTCTCCCTGCCCCCCCCCGACACACACAGTGTGCTATGTTAATTATTAATTATGGTTCATTTTTAAGGTAAAACATTATTTTTCCATTCTTCTATTTCTGCGGAAATGGCATGGCATTTAAACAAACTGGATCTTTTTAGCCTTCTTCATGTTAAGTGTTTATTCCTACAAAAGTGTGAATTGATTCTCTATGTGCATAGGCTTTGAAACTAAGAGATTTATTAGAGAAAGTGAGAACACAATACTGGGCCTGTTTTAAAAAATTTCAAAGCATATCCTGTAATTGAAAAGCTATAAGAACTGTCAATTTTCCTATAGAATGTGAGCATATTTAGAACTATGGCATGACTTGAAAATAGAGATGCAAACCAGGATTTTCTTTTTTCACACATTTTGGTGAAAAAAGTATGGCTGAAGTGTTAACAACAACAAAAGCTCATTTCTGGAACATAAAAACATTGCTGGGATACTCAACTTATTTTGCTATTGTTCAGTGAAGTGTTGCTTGCTTTCCTACTGAGCACATCGTGTTCAATCCGTAATGCAAATAGATTCAGTTCCAATTCATTTCATCCCCATGTTTTACTTGTTTGTATCCCACAGAGCCATTCTTTTAGTGCCAGATATCTGCTCACTTCTGTTTTTTGATTTGTTTATTCATTGCCCTGCTGCCCAACCAAGCAACACATTCTATCTGTCAATAAGGTATATTTGAATACATGGCTAGTCATCTAGAATAATAATGGTCAGCTCCTATTAAAACTGGCAGGATGACTGTCTCACATAATTTCTGTGATTTTATTGTGAGCCACTCATTAGTTCTGACCTTTTAATATGGCTTTGCAAATCAGATAATGTTAAATTTTAAAAATTCCTATTTAAAAATCTTTCCAGGTTATCTACATTTATACTACATATGGATACATAGTATATTTATCTTTCATTATTTGTCATGTAAAGCAAGTATCTTTTCTGGAAATTTCTTTCAAAGCTATGCATAAAGATGAACACTAGAATTGCTTTCAAAATTAGCTGAGTATCATTGTGGTGAATTATATTTAGTATCTATGAATTATTTCACTGGCAAACAAGTAGAATCTGTCAAAAACATTTACACAAATGTTCACTACTTGGTTCTGAGTCCGAATCCTTCCAACACTATTGAATGTCAGAAACCTCTAAGCATTTTCCTACTCTTTTCAGTAAGTCTTTCTTTTCTCAGTGGAGTGCTACAGAGGAATGGTTTGTATAGTTCCTTTCTTTATATTTCTCCACCTGCTGATGGCACAAACCATTTGTTATTGTTTACAGATATTTACACCTTTGCTGAATAACAATAGAGCTAGAGTGTCGTTGAACTCTCTACAGACAATTCCATTTTGCTATAAGTTCATTCTATTTAAAATCTAATATTTTAAAAGCATGTGCTTTAAGGGTATTTAGGTGACTTTTGATGGATTTCCAGCATTCGTATGCAGACCATAGGTTAGATATTGAATATTTCATTTTAGAGTATCTAGCTATATAAGCATATACGTTGAGGTTGAGGATTCTGGCAAAATAGTCTAATGTCAGCTTAATGTGCATTTTCTTCCCCACCAGGATTCTCTCTCAGACTTTAGCTCTCCATTAATCAGTGTTTCTACTGGAACTTCTTCAGCTTACAAAGTAAAGCATGTAGTTAAGTCCTTGTAGAATAGTATCTTGAATAAGAAATGATAAAGAATAAGTATTTGTTAGGGATCTTTAGAATTCTGTTGTGAAGAGAAGGTGGACCATTTTTTTTTCCATCATGTTAGTACTCATGAATCCCCAAAGCCCATCTGTTCTTCCTTTCAGCGTGTAATTTCCAGAAACAAATTTTATTTACATGAATACTAGTTAACAGTAAATTCTTAATTCACAAAGTGGGGCTTTTACATCAGTGAATATACACTATAAATGGAATCTAACAGGCTTTCTAAAACCTCTCAACAGGACCCTAGTGCATAGGCAGTTAAATCAGCCAGCTTGCAGTGAGACCAAACTCCTTACAACCAGAACCCTACACACAGAAGTAATTACTTAGTCTGATTCTGATAAGAGAAAATTAAATGTAAATGTTGTACCTAGCTAGTGAATGCTGCAGTGGCCTGAATTTTCTAATCATGAGGTCTCAGAGCCGTGGCTGAAGAAAAAAAAAAACCAAACAACCAAACAAAAAACCCAAAACCAACAAAAAAACCCCACCCAACACACACACACACACACACCCCAAACAAAAGCAAAGGAGGAAATTGTAACAATTCTAAGGTTTCCAACCCTTCCTCTTTAATCTGTAACTTGCCTCTTTTTCTGACTACCTGAAATATTGAAACCCCCAGTGGTTTCCCTAGATTTTTCTTCTGTTTCAGAGAATGACATCTAGTCAGTACCTCATGTTAAAGGAGGAACAGAAGTGGAATATCAAAATCACAATGTAATGTTCACACTTAGTCCACATATTTAAATATTAAAAGAATTACTCAACCTAGAGAAACAAACCTACATAAAGAAAATATAATCTGTTAATGTGTTAGAAGTGTTCTTTCATTTGAAATGCTTTTGGATTTAAATAAGTTGTGTATTTACTTTCATTACATGTGGCTGTGGCTAGAGACCAAGAAAATTGATGGACTTTTTCTTAAAAACAGTGTAAACAATGTTGAAGAATTTGATCAATATCTTGCAAACCCCAACATTTGTCAGCAGAGATAAAGAATTTATTTCCCCATCTCGGTAATAATCCTCTAACATTATTTACTGAAATCTTCTAAAAAACCAATGATTTTAAAGAAAATTATTAATACATAGATAATATATTAAGGATACATGCTCTTATGTGGGAATAGCTAGACATAGAATTAAATGTAAGAATCTTTTCTCTTGTACTGTGTTTGGTTCTAGTCATTTTAGTCTTTGTCTCTGTATTTTCATGGATATCAGCAGAGGAGGGATCAGGTTAATAGGAAAGATTTCTGGTAAACTAAGGGAACTTGTCCTACCTCCTTGAATTCTCAAATGTAGGATACACTGACTATCAGGAAGTCTTAGTTAAATTAGAACATAATAGCATAACAGAAATCTGCTGAACCATCTTAATTAAATAATTTATTTTTAAAAAGTGAACTTTTCCATTTACACAGGCCCCTGTATAAGGCCTGGAAGTCTATGAAATTCATAAGCTCATTCTTAATGATTGTCTCATTTCTCTGGCAAAATTAAAAACCCTGTAAAAGTTCAGCAGTTAAACAATACGTTAGTCTGAAGGTTTAAGAAATAAACGAACAAGGACAAGTTTATCTAGCTAAGAAGGATAAATTATTCTTGAAGCAGGAAGCAGATGGGTACTTCATTAGCTTTAATAAAATATGTTATTCCCACAGACTTCAACAAACTGCAGCAAAATGGGCTTTGACTAAATGAGTTGTTACGTGTCCAAAAACCACTAAAGAGAGGGCTTAAGTTTTGTTTCCATTTTTAGAGGATGATGTGGTAAAATTTCAACAGGTGAAATAGTGGATTGGTTCAGTAAAACAAGAAAAGATGTAAGTAAATAAATACTTTTTATTATTATTATTATTATTTGCTTGGAAAAATAAGCAAATGAAGGCAGTCAGATGGGACAAGAGAGGTACACAAATTAGACAGCTAAGTTCACATCCATGAGTAATATTGTATTTAGAAGATGCTTGCATTAGCCATTGTCCATCTGCAATGTAGTAACTGTTTTCTTCAAAAGACACCAAGGTCTTAAGTGTGTCAGGGAAGGACTAAAACACTACGAGCTAAATTGATGGAAAATTCGAGGGAACAAAGATTTAATGAACTGGTTGATTTATTAAAATGGACAATTGAGATTGTAGAGAAAAATTAGAAATGAATGTTTTTCCCATTTGGACTGATAAATCATAGACATTCAGCTAAAGGTAAGAAAGGAATAATTTAATTTGGGTATTAGAAAGTGACTAGTGATCAAAAGACACTGCAAAGATTTTTTTTTTTAAAGGCAGTGCATGATTCTCTCAGTGATCTTAACGATATTGTGTTTATACATTGGAAATATGGTATCACTAAGGATATGATTAGCAATATAATCAATGTTTTATTAAGTGTTTGAAAGAGGTTATAATAACATGGTATTAGAAATTGCATTTAAATTGCTGTCTGATTTGGGATATATAGTCACTTCATACAGCTCAAATATTATGAAGCAAATAGAGATTGACCATGCTCTATTCTTCTGAATTCTCCCAGCATAACATGCCCTTCAGCAACTATAGAGAGAGTACAGTTTTGCTTTCCAAAACTGCTTATTTATGCATAGACTCCTATACAACTGTGTAACTAAATAGCAAAAGCCTAAATATGTAAAATGCTAATAAGATCCAAATGATATCTTCACCTTCTGGATTATATCTCCAGCCATTGTAACTGGAAAGTAATCTTTTATTGAGAAGCTTCTATGGAGTCTAATAAAACCTGCATAAAATTTTAAGATGTAACAACTTCAATTTCCCTTCTTTGGCAGATTGATGAAGATAATTTTTCATCCTTTCATAGGTATCTTCCTTAAATTCTTCCTGCATATATGTATAACTTTTTTTTTTTAATCAAATAGCATTATTTGCATACAGAAATTAGTATAAATTATAGGTGAAAATAATTTCTTATGCACAGTCTCAAGCATCTCATTCTTTAGAGCTGAAGTCATGATCAAACTATGATGAGAGGAGTTGCTGTGTCCAGGATTTCATATGCAATGGATCTAATATCTGATCTATTCAGGGCCTTTTGATTTTCATTTTTTTCCCCATTATACAAGTCTGTCAGGGATATACCAATCTATGAAACTTGTCTTCTATTCCCCCAACAATGATCTTAACAAAAATCACCGTCCGCATGATTTCATTCATCATCAAATGATGATACATTTCATCAGCTATTTGAGAATAATTCACTGAGCTTGATATGCAACTATAGCAAAATATATTGTATATGGTGGGTAAATAATTTGATTTTATTTTTTTTTTAATATTTTTTTTAGCCTTTTCAGTGGTAGCTCAGAATAGAACTGCATGTCTAGATTCGGTTCTTTAGAAGAAAACATTATGCTGTAAGTCCAAAGGAGAAGGCTGACCATTGGTCTTGCTGGGATTCTTGTCCACTGAATTCAGTGAGGGCAGGATTCCATCTCAAGGTTTGGGGTTTTGGGGTGGGGGATGGTTGTTTTGTTTTGTTTTTTCAAATGTTAGTGCTGTCATCATCTTCCCGAATTTGTTAGATTCATCTGGGGAACCACTCAGTATGATGCTGATCACTTTCAAACATGCTGAGATAAAAAGACGTTTGGAAACTGAAACTTCATCCTTACAGCCAGCATGACAAACCTGGCGTTTCCACCCCAAGGAATCATCCCACCATAAGACTAACATCTCAAACAAGTTTATCAAAATGTGTAAAATAAGACAAATCTTGGAGAGATCAGACAGAGCTCTCTGGCTCAACCATCACATCTCAACAGCCCTGAAGTTCAAAGGCAGCATTTTGTTAAGGCAAAAATAAACTACTTTCTGACAAAATATGATGTCCTGCCCACTTAAGCTGATGTGGTTTCAGGCATGAGAATGGCTGTTACTCTTGTATATAACAAAGTAAAATTAAAAAATACTTTAAATACTGTTTTATTAGGTTACTTACATATGGGTGCAATAAATATATATTTTTCTGTTGTCTTGTAGCTGTGCAAGTTCATAGAATAGAATGAAATATAAGATGATATGATAGGTTCTCAGGACATTATGTGTGTACTCCTGCACCATGCAAGGTCGTGAAACTGTTCCTCAGAGCTATTAGACTCACTTGAGGGACTACATTTCCAACACTAGAGGTACTACAAACAGTGTAGGCAATCTGAGAGATTTTTTTTTGATGATTAAAGTTTCTGCAGTTTCCATCAAGTTAAATCATTTGCATCTCTTTCCCAATAACTACATTTTTAAAATACATTTTTTTCAGACCTTCACACATCCTGTTTGAATTTTGTTTTTATAAGAAAAGTATATCATCCCTTAATAAAATACAGTTTTTCTTGGCAGCTAGATGAATATTCCTTCACGTGTAACACATAACTTTACCAAAAGTAAGATTGACAAACACAGAACTTGGTTATATGCTTTTAACAAAACAAGTAGGTTTATTTGGGATTTCTTTCAATAAACATTAAAATTCAAATCTAACTTCTTTAAAGACCTTTATGCTTTAGTATTATAGAACTCCCTATGATTGAATACATGTGTTTTGTCTAGGAACTGCACAGGAATCATTTTAATTAAGTAGTACACTTTGCAATTCTGTGGTTTTCTCTCCCCTCCAAGTACATTATTAAATTCTAGTATAAATTTCTGGGTAAGAAATCCTTCCTGATAAAATTAATAATAATAATAAAAAATTGGTTTATAAAGCAGTACCCAGAACATGCAGGATACCCACTCACAGGTTTGTATTGGCATCCAGAACCATATAGCCAGTCCAGTGCCAGCTGGAACTCTGTGCCGAGGAAATGGGCAGTTGTAGCAGTGAGCTAGCTATTGGAACTGTCTGAGGCAGGCTCAGAGCAAAAGGGTACAAATAGAGGGACCCTCTTCACACAAAGAGCCATGGCTGACCATTACAGGCCAAATTCTGTCTCAGAGGAGGAAGAAACAAGGAAGTAGCTACTGATTTTGGTCAGCTACCAACTACTGGAAGTGTGAACAGTATTTGGCTGGGAATTTTCAGTGAAATCTTATCCAAAGTGCAGTGTGGAGGGTTAAAGTGTATATCTTTAAAATTTATTCTGAAGTTCTCTAATTAATCTTACTCTTCCCTGTTCTTCATCTTTCCTTGTCCCCCAAGCAAATACTTAAACCTCTCTACCTACATTGAGATATGAATGATTTTCTTGTCTGGCTGACTATGTTAATGAATAGATAGCTTAAATGGAGTGAACAGTGTGCTTTTGTCTGGGTATAATGTGCCAATATAGTACCAGAACGACAAAAGAAACTAGCTGGTATCCACCTTTCTTACTGTCTGTCTTTAGTGAGAGTTATGAACGTGGCAGAGACTTTTCCCACAATTTGTAGTAGGCAATCTCAGAAAACAAATCCTGCTTTTTAATTATTATTTCCAGAATTATTTAATTGCTGTCATTGAATTTTTCTTTCATTTTTCTGTGCATAATTAAATTGCTTTATTGCAAAAGCTTGGGAAAAACACCTCTCAAAATGGAAATGGACAGGCTCTATTCAAGTGCTTTTAGGCAATATTCATCATATCATCATAATTCTTCCAGGAACAGAATTAACATTTTTACTGTCTACATTTAATTTGTCAGTGTAGCATTATTTAAAACTAGATCAATAGTAGGAAAAAAACCAACCTTGGTCTAGTGGAAGGTGTCCCTTCCCATGGCAGGGGGTTGGAACTGGACAATCTTTCTATGTTTCTATGAAATTAATCTTATTGGTATGGTACAGTGAAGTTCAAAAATTTCTTGCCTTCAGAGGCCTCTTAAAATTATTCTTTTGATATAATCACTATTTAGAGAACTAGCTTGAAGAAACTGATAAGGGAAAATGCAAAATTGCTCTACTATTTGTTTGTGATAAACATTTGTAGAAGGCAAAGCTGGTTAGGTCATGCGGTGCACTAAAGACCTGATATTTGCTAAAGCGTTTTCTTCACAGTGGTGGATGAAAGGTTATGATACATGCCATAACCCTTCGTGTAAATGAGGAAATTGTATATCTAGCCTATTAACAGTAATCCCAATGTCTAGAATTATTAGACACGGAGTCATGCTACAGACAGGTCAGACACTCACCAATACAAAGCACTAGCTCCGTAAAAGCTTACAGTGAAACAGCCGTAGTAAGTGGATACTGCAAGAAGACGGATGGGTGGTGATCACAAGCAGTCTCTACAGCAACAGATCGCCCAGCACTCTGTTGACCTACAGTGCAAACTCAGTATTAAAGTCAGTTATGAAGAAAACAACTTAATCTTTGAAACTTTCTCTGATGCCTCCAGGCTAGTGCTTCACTATTCTGTCACTTTTCAAATTGGTCTAAGTTTTCACAACCAAGCTGAACTAAATGCCTTCACTTCATTTTGTTGTCAGTACTTGTTATATTTAAAATGTTCATTTAGTCCTCTGGGTTTATTTCCAATTCTTTTTCTCCTTCACGTTTTGTCAAATTTCTAATTACTATATATGTCTCCTCCAAACACAATGCAAGCTAGATGGAAATTTTCATTAATTTTTTTCAATATTAAGAAACTGGTTGCAAGATCCAAATTGTTTTGTATTCCTTTCTGACCTTTTATGAAGTGAATTTATATTCTACATAAGCAGTGAAGATCTAAGTGAAAGCAACTCTGTGGAAAGTCTGCAATGTGGTAACATCTACATTCCTCATGCAACTGTTTGTGAATCTATGTTTAAAAAAAGTAAATTAAATACCTCTAAATCCTTGATTAGCAATTCATAGATTTTTAAGATGTCATTACTATAAGATTTTGGGTTTTTTATTACAAACCTTTCTCGTGAGTAGTAGAAGAAAGAATTGGCAAAACAGAATTGATCTCTGGTCCTCATCCATATCAGTTCAAAGTTAACTGGTTCACTTTCAGTCAGCGCTCGAAGAAATTAATCTGTCTTCCAGAGAAATTATTCACAACTCCATCATACAGTCCTAAACACTAGAGACAGTTTCAGGAGAATAATGGCTTTCTGTTTGTTTCCCTAAAGAAATGGGAAATGACTGATTTGTACAACAGGTACTCCTCTGTCCCATGCTGCTTTTCAACACTCAGAAGTTTGAGGTATAATGCATATTGCAAAGGGTGATATACCTAGCACTACATTAGGTTTCTAAATGAGCTTGTATCTGCAAGAGAGAAGAGGCATTTGAAAGGTCTAAATGCAGAGTTGTTTTCATCAGTGAAAACTGTGAATGGCTCATGCCTGTGAACTTACTGCATGGATCTTAAGGTCCTCTTTTCACTATAATACTGTGTATTAGAATAATGTACAATAAAGAAATTGTATTCTTTTGATTCCTAACATAAGCCAGAGTCTTTTATTTTAAGAAATGTTATCATAAATAACTTTTTGCAATAATCCTAAGATATTATTAGGGTAAGTTGAAATTCTGAGGGATACATAAAGAAACCTGTCATGTCCCTTCGTTCTCTGCCTACCCAGAGACAGGAGGGGGAAGATGCAGGGCTCACAGGGGCTTTGGAGATGTCTGGTTCTTCTGAAATGGTTCTTTTCCTGATGGTTATAGTGACAGATTCTCAGGGTGCAAGGGAGCAACCAGAAGCCATTAGAAATCTATAGGTAACAAGTAACATGGAGGAAGCTTTTTGTAAGTGTGTTTGCCACTGCTTAGGTGAAGTGCTTTGATTCATGCTGAAACAGGTTATGTTTGTGGTACTGTGCTGGGACTGGCACATTCCCTCTGATTCCTGGCTTGTAAACTGTGATGAAAGCTGAAAGGGAAAAGTGACATTTACCATTGCGTGGCTATTTTATGCTTGGATTAGTGTTAATTTTTCACCATTCCACATTTCTGCTAGGGATGCACTATTTGCTTTTTATTGCTAGGTCTTTTTCTTCCTGATTAAAGACTTCCTTAATGAACTAGGGTTTGCAGTGCATGAGGGTAGAGAGGTAAGATTGTACACTAAATTGTTGGACCACTGTTTCAGTATTGGTGAAATTTCCATGCTTTGTGTGCAATTTATTCACAGTTTTAGGAAGATCTTCTCTTTGAACAGAAAATTTTGAGCTTTCTGTTGTGTTAATTGAGATCATCTGACTCCCAAGCATTTGCCTTTTGCAGTTTTAATAGATAAGCCAGAACTCCACGTTGCTTATGCCACTTGCCTTATCAAATGGTCTTATCTATTTTCAGTGTCACTAGGGTCTTTCATATTTAGAACAACAACTTAAGACTGCATATGCAAAAATACATGTTCGAATTACCTGGAGATTTACGGAAGAATTAACACCCTGTGTATCAGTCCAAATGAGGTCAGAGTTAAAAAAAAAATAGAATGAAATAAACACTAGTGATAAAATTTTATCTTAATTTTGTTTTGCACCTAGTCCTGGCTTTCTGCTTCCTCACAAATCATAGAGAACCATGTCTTTAAATTCTTATTAATTTTCTTTTTATTTCTTGAGATTTCTCTAAGTTTCCTCTTTAATCTGTTAGCAATTAGATTTGCACTTATTCTGCTCTACTGAGTAAACTTTTGCATAGCTCAAATCATCAGTGAAGTAAGAAGTAAGGATTTGCAACTACATGAAAAAAAAAGAATCCTGCTGGTTTTATTCTGGTCTTTCTCAAGTATTACCTGTGTGCATTTATTCCAAACTTCCAGTACAGTGCCTTTCAGTTGTATCCACTACCTTGCAAAGATTTGATCCATTGGTTTCTTTCCAGTAAATGTCAATGTTTTCATGTAGCTTTCCTTTGGAGAGGAAAACGTGTTGTTTTCCTTATTTTGGGAGGTTTTTGCACCCACAGTGAAGCTGAATTTGGGGATATTTTGATTATTGCAACACTATACCTTTCCTACACAACAATTTTAACTAAGTCCCTAGCCTTAACCAGAAGGCTTCTCTTCTCATGACTGTGCTACCTGGCTGCTCCTTAAAGAACACATATCGAAAGTAAGTCTAAAAATTCAATATCAGCATCTTTTTCTAGTTTGTTTAGCCTAATTACCCTAATAATGGGATAACTTAAGTTTCATTATAATTGTGTTTTCAACCTCTATAGCTTTTTTGATTTCTTCTACAATGTTGTATTTGCTGTCCTCTTGGTTGGGAGAGATGCTTCCAAACCTGTATTATTCTTTTCTTGAACTGGAATTTTTATCCATCAGAATTCTGTCCTATATATAGACATCTAGTTAATTAATCTAAAACATTCATATTATATTACTTTTCACTAGCATGTCATTACCCTTCCTGTACTGTGCTATTAGTCACATTAGCATTTCTATTTTTCACAAGGTTTATTTCTAAATGCTCTGTCAAAAAAGAAATCTGCTTAAAAAAACCCAAACCAAAACAAAAAAACCCAAATCCAAAACCACAACCAATACCCTCCCCCTGCCCAAAAAAAAAAAAAAAAAAA
>VXBL01006680.1:1354762-1380997 GCA_013400195.1 Aramus guarauna | reverse complement strand
AAAAAAAAAAAAAAAAAAAGCCACTACAGAAAAAAACAAATTTAATTATTGTTTTTCAATATTTTGGCTTTGACTAATTGGTTTTGGATTTATCTGAAGTGTTTATTAACCAGTTTGTAAACTATGCATGATTTTCAGTCTCCCTTCTACACCCTCGGTCTAATCTGAATACATCTCCTGGTTTGATCTGTGGAAAGTAATGCATAGGCACAACATGCTCTATGTTTTTTCCCTTAAAAGGTTACTGAAATGAATGCATCAAAAAATCACAATTTCTGAAGAACAAAATTATGTTTATATGATCCTTGGGCTAAGGAAAGCACAAAATTTAACATTTTGGCTACAACGAACTTGCAAAATCTGTCACCCACTGCTGTGATTTATACACAGCCATACTTGTAATTCTCTATTTGTGATCAAGAAAGCATTCTCACAACATTAATATGTATCTAGGAAACTAAGAATTTGTTTAAAATAAAGCTTCAGGAACCTAAAAAGCTTATCTGGCAAGGGAAGCGTCTTTGCTTTTAGAAACAAACAAAACCCCCATGCTTTGAGCCCCAGTTGCTGGAGAGAACTGAAGTCAGCAGAGAAAGCTGACAGGAAAAGAAATAGCATCTTAAATGTGATTTAAAAGAAAAATGTTTTTTGTTCCTTGACTAGTCTTAGTCTCAGATGAAAAAAGATGAATTTCTAATGGCAAATATCTAGATCTTGGCAGTGCTGAGCTATTCTTTCCAGCCAAACCAAGCTGGTAAGTTAGTTTCTATGTATGCTTGGCTAGAGGGACTTCTCCTCAGAAGCTTGCTACTGTTCAGTTTTAAACTAATCAGGTCATTAATGTACTAAAACTATGCTAAAACATGAGCGTTATAACCTCTTTTTGTTCTCTGGAAGTACGTAATTTGAGTACAGCAGCACTTGTTAACCTTGTGCAAAATGCTGAGCCCAGTCATGATGCCAGAGCAGGCCATGCTGGCCAAATGCGATGCTAGGTAGAGACAACCATCAGACCCCTGTCTGAGAATAGACACAACTCCACACCGGCCTCACAGCAAGATTTCGAGCTGCCCTAATCTCACCTGAAGGCAGAGTGACAAATTGCTGAGTTAGAGGAGGCTGGGCTAAGATTGGGCCTGGGATATCTCATTTTTAGGTGAATTTTTGAGACTTTAGAGTTTTAAGAATTACTAAGCTGGAGTCATCTCTAGCTTTTTCCTCCGTATGTGCATCTTTTAATCGTTGCATTGACACGAGTCTTCAAAAACCTGACAGCACTACAGAAGTCAACAGGGGGTAAGCTTTGTATGTTCCCTTTTTATGTTTCTGAACAGTCCAAGATTCAACTAAAGAATCATTTAATTCCATATTACTTATGAGAGAAGTGCTCTGAGGCACTGTAAGATATCTTGTTAGGTCAGAAAACATTTATAGTCTCTGGGAGAGTCCATTTTTTCTAAGTAAAAAGATAAGAGGATTGAGTGGCTGAATGAATTCTTAGACAAAAATCTTTTGGGGACTTAATCATTTTTAGTTAGCTTAAGAACGAAACAAAAGGGGACAAGGGAGCAAAACCAGTCACAGTTAATATGAATATTTCAGATCTAGATCATAGTCAAGTTCAAATTTGATTTGGAATTAGATTGTCATTCATCAAGAACTAGTATCAAGAAGTATAATTTTAATTTAGGTTTTATGTAATTATTTTTAGTGGGATGTGTTTGTGATATCTGCATATTTTATGCAATCTGCATTATTATTTTTTTTTTTTTTTATGCTTCTGCTTGGCCAGAGCTTGTTTAAGCAATCAGGACAGGTTATCCAGCTCAACAGAAATTGAGCTATAGCAGCTCCCACTTTAAGATGTAGTAGTGATAAAAGCAGTCTTGATTTCCTTGATATATTGGACTGTAAACTGCAGTGTATCATAAGCAGCAAAACCATCCTTTCAGCAGGGACTCAATAGCTGTCTCTCTCAAGGTATGCCATTTCCTTTGAGGATTACATTTTGTCTTTAGTCTTCATCTGGTCTCTTACTGGGCTTCATTTGAAATTTGTAATATACAGAAAAATGAAGTTCTAATCCATTATAAAAGTAGATCCTAATCACCTTGAGATTTGGACTGGAAGCTGATGACATCTTTTGTATTTCTGTGTCATTATTACCAGGCTTCTTATTTAACAAGAACAGGAGAGAAATATTTGTCTTTCTAGCTGCCTCAAATGAAACACTGTAGTAGCCAGAAAGACATTCAGCACACATCTATGCAACATAAATGCACTTTTTTTCCATAAAATCATGTGTTGCTAAGTGTGCCTGAGTACGGTAGCTCTTTAAAAAGTGTATTACATATTTGGTAAAGTATTTCTCCATTTGGATTCCTTTTTCATTTACAACTGGAAGAGGTTGAAGGTTACCAAACTGTAACATCAAATTTACTTTATTTCAGCAATGGTATTCCTTTATTTTAAAAGTCATTATCATGCAACCTACCAGTATACTGATATGTAACTATAGTTTCAAGTAGTGTTTTCCTCAAATATTGTAAATAAGGATAAAATTCATAACCGATTTCTTAAATCTGCATTCTGTGTGCTTTCCATAAGCTGTTAAATCAGTGTTATAATTCCTTATAAGAAATTGAGTCATACCAGGGTATGTTGGATTGAATGAGGGAAATTCCTGTTGTATATTGTCACTATAAATTACAGTATTTACAGTAGATGCAAGTAATATTTCCAAAAGTTTGGGAATTGTGATCGAATTATTTTTAGCTTTGACTTTTTTTAATGTTCAATATCAATGTCAGAATAAATCTAATGTGTACAAGATACAGCTGAAATACAAGACTAGTAAAACTAAGGTGATAATACACAATGTATATGCTGTTTTATTTTCTTAAAGGAAACAAATTCACACTACATTAATACTGCAGTATATAAATGGCTCTGTATTTCGTTGGATATGTACAGCCTTCTTTACAAGTTCTAAATATTTTAGCGGTATTTGAGAAATTTACTTTACTATCTTGGCATCCTGTTCTTTTCACACGTAAAGTATGAGGACACCGCGATTTTTAAAGCATCTCAGATGGCAGATAATGGTACAGAGGAGCTTAAGTCATTGTTCAAAGTGCTACGAAAGACTGCACTTCACAGTAAGACACTACATAAATTAACTGCTACTTACATGTAGTAGTTTTCTTGGCTTTCACTTCAAATTTTTTACCAGTAAAAACCTCCATGATATCCATTTCAAGTGGATGTTAGTCCCTAATCTCTAATCCGTGTGTGTATTTTGAAAGGTGATTGCAGAATTTTGTAGCTGTGCTAACAATTAATTAATTGGTAAAGGAACTTCTCAGTTCTTGTAAGTTAGGTTTCCTTTCTAACAAAAATAATCAGCAAATGAGTTTTTTATTCTTAATATATAAGCTGTCTACATACAGAAGTACTGCAGCTGTTGCCATAGACAGTATATGGTCAGACTACACAGGTGCCAGATACTGATACAACATCAATAATTAATCTCTCATTGGAAAAATTAAAACATTACAAATGGGTAAATAACATTTTAGTATAACAGAGATACTTAAAAATGTGTTTTAAAATGTTTGGGTTTTTTTAAAATGTTGGATTTCTAAATGGTTCAAAGTAAAATTTTTTTCAGGCTTCTCTGATCTATTCAAAAGAATTTGGCATGAACTGGAAAAATATTTTCATCAGTCCTAATTTTTACATTTTATCTTGCCCTAACGGCAATCTCAGTTGGGAGCCATGTGCCTTTGTGTTTGATCTGGGAAGATGTCTGTTGGAAAGGCCAAGAGATCCATGAACAGTGCTGTGAGATCAGTTTATCTCTCTCACCATGGGAAATGACAGATCTGGCCATATCAGAAAAGTGTAATGTTTGTTTTAAGGAAATAATTCAGTATTGACCCCTTCTAAATCATCACATAAGGTATATTTAGTGGGATTTTGCAAATTGTATAGAAAATAAAAGATTTGTAAGAATGAAGAAACAAAGCTGAAGTCATTAACTTGCAGAGGATCATATCTACATGGCCTTGGTTTTCTCTTTTTTATGTCCTTCTTATGACTTACAAATTTTTCACCTTTTGACTATTTTCAAAGAATTCTAAAGTAGAGATTTTCTTGTTCTGCTTTGTCAAGGTAGTCTACCCCTTTTTTTCTCCCAGTGATATTATTGCCCTGCTGTAGACATTTTGGAGACCATACAATTAAATTTGTTGTCAAGGCTTTTTTCTAATTAATTCTTATAACAAGTTTACAAAACCTGGCTGTACCATGGGACTCACTGGACAAGACAATTAAAGTCCTCTCTGTGTTCAGTGAGGCATAATTGTTTCTATCAGAACACAAAAGATCATAAGCTAACAACTTTTTTTTTTTTTTTTTTTTTAGCTGAAGAAGTTATGTTTTCTAGGTAGAACAATACAATATTAAATAAAATATATGCTGTGACAGACTTGATGTACAAAGAGTTGATTCAAGAACTACATCAGCATAAAACCAAAATCCTAGAAACTGCTATCTTAAACTTGAGGAAAAGTAAGTTCCAACATTCTGATGTAAGCTGGTGTGGATAGCTATTCGTTATTATAACCTACACTCCTAACTGCAACTTGTGCCTCTAACTATGGAGAAACTTAACTTAAACAGGTAAATTTTAAAAAAGAGTATTTTCAACACATTTGCACACCATGCAAGTTCCACAGGAAGGGATGGAGAGCTCAGCGAGCTGTCAGCCATCCTCATGCTGAATGCTGTAGAAGGCAGCAGGTGGCAGGCAGGCAGAGGTCCAGGGTTAAGTGTGTGGTGGGCTAAGTGGTGAAAGAAAAAGATGTTACATTCTTTCTCTGGGATTTCTTAATTGCATATCCTCTTCCTGCAGTATTCATTTTGGTTGTATGCTCTTGAGAAAGTTCTGAATACCTTGGGTTTTTTCCTAATCATGAATAGTCTTTTCTTCCTACTGCAAATTAATTGACAGAGACTATTTTGCAATATTTACTGTGTAGATTGTGAATTACATAAAATATTTTTCTCTAAGCAGCAAAGAATGCTGTGGCATTCTCTATGTCAGCCATATCACTAAACGTTAATTCCAAAGTAGACAGTGTCGAGAAGTAATTACATCTAACAAATGGGACTTGTTTCAGAGCATCTTTCTCAACCTTGGAAAGAAGGTATGAATTAGACATGTGGCAAAGTAACAAAGTTCACAGTAAGTGTATCCTGGGTTGTTTTATGCCATTTGTATCTTCAATATTCAAAATGTTCTTTTCTATATGGGTTTTTATGTCATGCTGTCAGTATCTTTCTCTGTGTAATGTCCAGAAAGCAGTATGGCTATATACTACTTTCATCACCTCTTCAGCAGAAAAGCGTGGGGACTCTCAAGTATTAATACGGTTTCTATAATGTTGGTTTATTTCAATCTGTGTTGTTGTGTTCAGGTGAGACAAAGTATCAAGGCAATAGGAACAGTGTTTGGAGAGGGGTTTTTTTGAGATAGGAAAGCAAAAAAGATGCAGCTTGCTGAGGTCCTGGAGGAATTTACTCCATAGTCCAGGCTCCACTGCTGAAGAAGCAAAGACCTTCCTCCTGGGGCACTGCTGAATCTTTGGCACGTCCTGAGACAGGACATAGAGAATCCCGAAAGTAAAGGAATGGGCACTTGAACTTGAATCAGAGACAGAAAAAAAGACTGTGCTTAATCTTGTGTGTTGCTGAGGAAATTAGCAAAACAGTGTCATTTTTGTATAACTTGGAGTTTGCTAAATGCAAGCTTTTTTAAACTCATATAGTCTTCAAAAATTATAAAGGTTTCTATTTGGGTATGAGGTTTCTTGGCCAGCTGAAGGAGAAGAAACATCACTCTTGGAGACAGTAGCATGGTTGGTGTCAGGAGTGGTTAAAGGGAAGAAATGAACACATGGGTTGTCAAAAAATATTTAAGTTTCTCTTTGCAAATGTGGTGATGTATCGAAACCTACTGAAGTGAAGGTATCTCAGTGGCAAACTCTGACAGTGAATATTTGATTAAATGGAGACACTGGAAGTGTCAAAGAATCTTGTTTTCATGTTACTCACATATTTTCAAGTGCCTACATATGAAATATGTTGACATAATAGTGATAGCATGTCTTTCTGCATATGCAAAAATATTTCCTCTGCTACTAATTATTTTATGGCAGTTGCTTCATGAAGTTAAAATTAATGAACCATTTTATATCAATCTACAGAATGTGTATACCTGTGTACATATGTATTCTTTCAAATTGTTTTGTAGGTGGCTTAGGTGATACAGTTCAACCCAAAATCTAGTACTGCAAACACTCAGTAACTGTTTTACTTATTACAATATCTTACACTAATGCACCGATCCAGAGGCTCATAAGTTAAGTAGCTGCTCAGTGTTGAGCTTCATCAATATTTTGTGTGTTATATGAAATGTCATGGTGATTATGCAGCCTCAGAGAATAGGGTCATGCAGTCTTAATGAATTAATTATAAACCTATATGAAAACGGCCACAGCTTGCTATTCCTCGCTAACAGCAGAACAGGAAAGAAATGTATGTCTCATTTAAAGGCAATTGTCTATAGGTCGCATGTTTCATTAGACCAAGTTCTACTGTCTCCCAGACTGAGTTATGTCTGTGCTGACAGGAAGCAGAAAACTGTGAGTCTTGCTCATTTTTTGCACATTTCTGCCCTTTTTAATTAAAGGCCTTACAACTCACTGTGATGACAAGTGCTAACTTCCTGCGGTTTTGCACTGTGGTCTGTCATCCAGAGAAAACTAGAAACGGTTGTGTCCAAAGGAAAAGACAATATGAAGTGACAACTTGTGTTGGCCTGCAGGAACTTGATCACGTTAACTCCCTAATGGAGAAGCTAATGTATGTCGCCATTGTACTGTGTGTAATGAGTGCAGACTGGAGGGAACACGGTTTCCTCTAGTTGAATATGTTTTGATCAGTTTGCAAAACATTACTGCAGCTTTCATTTTTCTCTATGACTGGTAAAGACCTTCAATTTAGATATTATTTTTTCTTTTCACAGTTTTAAAGGAATTCAGTGAAGTGAAAGATCAAATGATAAACCACTAATATTTACTCAAAAGCTAAACAAATAGCAAAATAATAAGGTACTAGGATCCATTCAAAAGAGTATTAAAAATAAAGGGAGCAACTATTTTCATGTCCAAGTAGTTCTCTCATGGTGAATTCATATGCTAAATCATAAATTAACACATACGTTATATATAGCATATCTGAGGTGCTTCGTAGATGCATCTATAAATATATATTTAAATAACCAAACTTTTTCCTTTGAAGAGCAGGGATAGATTTGTGAATAAGACACCTGAAACCATGAAAATTTCCCTTTCTGCCTCAATTTCTGTGTCCCCCAGCAATCTCTTAATATCTGAATTACTGTAATTGCAAAATGGAAGCCACAGTTCATTTTTTCCTTTACCTTGCTTGCTTAGATTTTATTACTCTTAGACCTAATAAGAGCCATTCCTTACTTCATCAGTGATGTCTACAAGTAATCCTGAACTTAGTTGCTCAAAATGTTTCCACTATGTAATAATCATAACACGTTATTATCAATATTTGTAGTCTATTCATTGTCAATGTTCTTTATCTAACGGAGGACTTCTGAGGTGGAAGTGCTGAACTATTCCATTCCTTCTTCTTTCTACTCATAAGGAATTTTTCTTGTCAGGATTTAAGCATTCAGCAATAATCTCAAAGCTGATGTTTGCATGACCGGTACAAGATGTTACCGTTGAAGTTTCCAAGGCACTGTAGTGATACTAACTGGTGTATAAATGATTCCAAATTAATTTAAAAATGGGGAAGTGAAAATTTATGCAAGAAACATGTTCTGCTTTGATGCCCCATGCACTTGGCAACTTAATACTCCACTAGGAAAGCAAAAAGAGTTTATTCATAAGCATCCTGCAGGCCTTTCTGGAACAGTTTGCTAGTCGTCTCCCTGGAAAGGAAATCAGATCTAGCAGCTTAAAGAGTGAAAAAGCTACCCTGTAAAAATGTGAGATTTTTTTTATTATTATTTTTTACCTTTTTTAAAAATTTGTTTGTTTTTTTTGCTTCTTACCACTGAGGGCACTTTTAAGGAATTACTTCGATTCTAAGGACTTCAGTAAGTTTTGCTTTCTATTTCCTACAGTCTTATGCATTTAAACACTATTTATGGTGCATCAAATGCTATGAAGCAATGACATCAGTAAGATTTGTGGGGTTTTATGCATTTTGGAAATAGCTCTGTCATTCAGACAGACTGATTTAATAACTTTTTTTTTTTTCTGCAGAGATTCCCTGTTCTATATGTGGAATAGAAGTACTGTGACAATTTTCAAAAGACTTTACATGGAAGAAATTTGTCTCTAATGTAAAGTGTCAAAAGGAAGTACCAAATCCTTTAACCGTGTTTGATCACAAAGAAATAATCTGCATCTACAAAAAGAATTCTTTCAACATTTCTAATTAAGTAGCTTAGGAGAAAATATGCAGCTGGTTTTTTTGTACCACACGTCTTACATAAATGGCACTTCAGCTGCATGTTTAGTCACATTAGTCTTGCATTGAATTATTCACAGAAACCCACCAGCCTCATCAGAAAGAAAACCTTTGCTGTGTAAGTAAGGTTGACTGATAGTTACTTTAATTCCAAAGCCTCAGGGAAGAGGCGAGCTGCTCAGAAAGTGCTAGTGTCACATAGAAAGTTCTTGAAGTTGCATGACAAAATTCTGATTTGGTGTGTAAACAAGATAACAACTGTCAATCAGGCATTTGTACAGCTGCGTACATAATGTCATTTATTCACTTAATCTAGATATTTTGAAGATCTGTTTCTATTTTTTCACATAGCTGTTGCAGATACCTTTACTATTTTCTCTGTATAAACGGCTTCTATATTATCACAGGGAAATACTGTTCAGTTCACATAGTTTACTAAGTTGGCATCAAAGTACTCTATTTTTTTTTCTATTGATATATTATTGTTTGATAATTAATGAACTGTACCTCCAAGATCAATATTTGTAATACAGCAGATAAAAAATAATGTCTTTAAAAGTGTACTTCCTTTTGAAATGTGCCAGTAATAATAACTGAGAAAATCAGTTGCATTGATGGGGAGGAACTAGAATTACTAGTGTATTAAATATGCAAAAAACATCTATGCACTATCATTGGTAACTGAGTGTTCAGATACCACTCATTTCTTGATGCAACCAAATAATTTGGAATATTGCATTCAAAAAGCCCTCCATGTGCTTTTTATATACAAGAAGCAAGTTTATAAAAACTATTTAGATACATTCTCGAATGAAAATGGAGTGCAACAGAAATGGTATTGTGGTGTGCTTATTCCTTAAAGGTACAGTTACTAAAATATTTGATATTATGGAGGAGCAACAGCACTAGCCCAGCCTATACTTATATAAGTCTATTGCCAAGAAAATATTGGAGGGAATTGCACATATAAACTTGTCAAAATACAGAGGTGCTATCATAAGAAAAAGTTCAACTTCTAAAGACTGGCATCACCTGATATACGTAAAATCACTTGGTATAAGAAAAGCACAGGGAGCAAAAAGATGAAAACAAGCTGTTTATAGCAGTGAAAAACCATTGGCACGGTGTGACAGGCAGTTGGATGTGTCCTGTTGCAGGACATCATGTTCCAAAGAGGTATCTGTGTATTATAAAGGCTAGTGGAGGCAGAAAATATTGAACAGCACATGCAGAAAGAAATCCCATTAACTTTATTGTTACTAGTCAGTGTGTATCTATAGATATTTGTGGATGTGTAGAGGCAGAATGGCTGTTTCTGATTTCTGCATGGTTCTAATCAGACAGTTGAAGAAAAGTACCATAACTATAGCAGAATTTTTCATCTGAGGTTACTGAAAGCAACTGAGCATTTATATCACTTCAAAGATGATGATCACTAACTGTAGTCGTCCAGTGTCTTTGTGTATTCCAACACACAAACCACTTTGTGCTTCATGCCCTCACAAAACCCACTGCCTGCATCCATCCCTATGCGTGAAGGTGTTACATATTGACTGAAGATCTTTGCAGAAAATTGTTTTTCTGATTACCCTGTGGAGGACCTTGCTAGTAGAATAAGTGTTCCTCCACAAAATTCGACCCATTTTCACTTACAGACTTTGTAAATGACATTTTATTTCCAAGCCTTTTAGTATTAGGGCACCGTGAATCCCGTTACATAATATTTACAGGTTATAGTAAGCAGGGATGATTTCCCATCTATTGTTTTTCTTATCTCTTTCCAGGTCACCTTAAGAACAGGGTATATTCCTGGGATTTATTGAATCTTTAAGGCTTTAGTCTAACCATTTAAATCTTTTATCAATTGACACTGTTTTTTTCTTATGTGGGTGGGGATCACTCTCACAAAAAATAATGCATGTCAGGGAAGAATAGTCTGGCCTATAGTGACCTCCATCTGAGTACTTTAGAATGATTTATAGATTATTAATTATTTGACCCTTACAGCACCTCATGTGACAAGTTGTACTAATTGCTACAATAAGTAGGTGTTTTCAAAATCATTCAGCAACTGGCTGTAATGAAACTGAGATTTCCACTACTTTATGCATGTAGGCAGGGCTAAGCTGCTCCTGGGTCTAGAGAAGAAGGAAAGAAAAATCTAGGCGACAAAACGAGGATTATATTTGTGCTATTTTCTGGTTTCTGTTTCCTCAGTCATCTGAGGTCTATAGGTAAAACTACTTTTTAGTAAATAACTTTTTATGCTTAGTTCACGTAGTTTGGGGTCTCTCATTTCAAGAGAAATAAATCTAACACTTCAAAGACTCTTTAGAGATCTCTGTCTGGTACCATCTCTGAGATTTTAAGTGAGCATAACCCAGAGTTTTTAAGCAGCCATCAAGGAAGATCTCTCAGGATCATGTAAGTTATAGTTGACAGGCCTGACTACTTTTCTTAGAGTTTCTGGCAAAGGTTTTTTTTTTCGGTGCACAGCTGACTTGAAATGAATGAATGTATAAGATCATGAAGACCAGGCACCTGAAAATGTTTAAATTGTAGTCATCACACTTCAAAATCATCTGGACAGCCAATAGGAAGCAATAGAATGAGGGAAATTTCTCCATGCCTGGAGATACATGAAGAGTGAAAGGAGAAATAGCGGCCCGCAGAAAGTGAATTATACATAAAAACACTTCTACATGGATCAAAGAGAGACGAGGGGAAATAGTGAAAAACAGGGAGAACAGTTTCACCCTTTGCTTCTTTTCTCTGTGCAGGTGTTCAAGGTTTCCATAGAAACTTGAACATAGTCTGAATTTGGGGGAAAAATAACATTTCTTCCATTTCTGTTTAACTGCCATAAATGCTATGCAAAAATCAATGTGTGGTTTCTGGTTTTGCATAACTAGGCCAGCTACTTCCACAGAAAATATTCACTAAAGCAAATTAATCTATTGACCCTTGTGGTAAAGTTACAAATACAGGCTATTTTTACATGTCACTGGAGCAGTTTTGGTCATAAAACAAAATAAGTGGTATCAGGAGTTAAAAGGGAGCTTGTCTTTCATCTCAGCAGGTGATGCACTTACAGCATATTGGTTAAACAGATTTCTTGAAAAATATATATCTACAATTTTCACTCTGTTTATGCAAAATGATGACACTTTTCTTTAAAAGAACATTTCCCTAATGTGTGTTTTTTTGGTCTTTCTGCAATGTCTAATACTAACATCTGTAAAACATAATGTTAAATATATTATGATGCATTACTATCTAATGAATAATATCTAGAAATTGATAACAAATAATTAAAAATAAGCTACATAAAATGAGATACATGCCAACTGTGTTGTTTGTAGTTGATGTATAGTTTATTTTTCCTGAGGCCAGCTACATATGTCCGTAGTTAATTCAGCTGCTGTGAGCCTGAAGAAGCTGACAGTTTGGCATTATCACCTCTTGATAATGTCAAGGTATGAAACATTTTCAAATTAAATTCATAGGCATGGGTTAATTTTTGCAGTATGTCTTGCTTCCATGGAAAGTTAGAAATTAACAGTGTTCATTCCGGGTGGACATTTTGCTCAACTGCAAAACTGCTTCTGCAGAAAGCTCTGAGTTAAACAGTAGCTTCACAGTCTAATTCTAGGGAGTGAGTTTGTGTGTATTTACACATGCCCAGGAACAAAATATGGAATTAAGTGTATCACAGGGAAAGGCAGTTAATTACCCTTTCTACAGAGGGATATGGACACGGCAGTGCTAAGAAGGTGATGACATTCCCAATCTTCGCTCAAAGGACTTCTATACTTTATGATAATTGATCATATAACTTAACGCCTTAAAAAAAAAAAAATCAGCAAGGCGCAGAATATGGGATTCCCTATTCCAAAATGAGAGGCCAGAAATGAGGAACGTCACGGGCATAGGGAAACAAACAGTGTGTGTGGCCAGCGGTGGGGTGGGACACACAGGGCTGCTGGCAGGGCACTAGGCATGGCAGTGGTCTCCTGACACCCTTCCTTGGACTTTAACGCATGTCCACTCCAAGGTGCTTCTCAAATTCTGTTCACAATGAAACGATTGGATGCTGTCCACCACGTGGCATCACTTAGCTAAGGATGGAGACATGTAAAACATAGCTCTGTTTATGGCTGAAAACAGGAGGGATAAATTCGGGTCTAGATTTTGATAAGAACTCTAAACTATGGTCATTCGGTTCTGTGTAATTATGAAAAAATGAAAAGGTCAGCCTGCTTTTTGTTGTTGATTTTCCCCTCTATCATTTATCTCACTTTAAAAAAAAAAAAATCTCCTGTCTATGCTAAAAATTAAATAGGTGCAATTATTTCTATACACACAACATTGTTCTTGAGGAATAGATTTCTGGTTAGATAAAAATACACACTTTGAAAAATGTAATTTGTCTATTGAAAGATAAAATATTAGTGAAAAAATACTGAATATATGAAAATAAAGGTTTCTTGAGATTAAGCCTAAAATTCCAATAATATTCTCATTACTAACATTTAATATTCACAAGGTATATCCCATCATTTACTTTTATTGTGATGGTTAATTACAAAAATTATCTCTTTCTCTTCCACTGTAAGCATTTTTTTTGTTTTGTTTTGGTTTTTTTTTCCCCTTCCTTTCTTCATATTTATTTGTAAACCCAAATACACAGTTCAGCATGCATACATTTTGGTAATATTCATATTGCAGCTGATACACATATTCTGACTTTAATTCTTTTCTATGCCAGTGGAATTATTGCAATGATGGTTTTAACCTGTGCTCTTGGATGGTCATCTCCAAAGTCTGTAAAAAGGGTCTCTGACTTCCATGCATTTTGAATCAAGTTATATTGGTTAGTACCTCATAGTCTCACTGAAACAGCGTACAATGTTTCATAATGTGTTGTTTCCTGAGAAATATTGGCAGAAAATGTCTGGCTCCAGTGGGCTGGAGGTTTGCATGCTAAATTGAGGATCTTGTTCTCATTGAAATTATTTTAATTATACCTTTTATGAGCATTAAAATGAATAATATAAATTAGAATTAAAAAAGTAGTGATTAATTGCACTAAACAAGAAGAGAGATGCCAGATGCTAGTCATATAGCTTACTGAACTACAGGAAAACATCTAACGCTGTGGGGATGAGGGCAGGCAAAGATCAAATAGGGTATCACAGAACATCAAAAAAATTAACTCAGTGAAAAAAGGTCTGAGCACTCCTGACACTCACCAATCTGATAAGAGTATTTGCTTAAGTTGTTCACAGATGAAACATTTGAAATCTAAAAGAATAACAAATAATAAAAAGTATAAATTACAATTCATATAAATTTTACAAGCGTCAACAAGTGAAAAACATCTCAGCCACAGTTACATTAACTTAAAAAAATGGCTGATACTGAAACTCTTAAAAGTCTGTACATATGGTTGACAATGCAACTTTACACTGTCAATGTTTTGAAATAATTTTTGAAGATCTGAAATGCACAGTTAAAATATTCTCTTAATATGCATCAATTTTAAATAGACAGAAAGGCATACATGCACAGAAGAAGAATTTCTAAGTGATCTATTTCATGTTTTATTACAGCACGCTTCAGTATACTTCCCATTACCTGAGAATTTGACTCCTCTTCAGTCTGTATATTTCTGAAATAGATTTAGTTTATCTTAAACTTCTCAGCTTTAACTCACCTCATCACAATTAAATATGCTTTTATTTTTTCTGATTTTATATCACCATGTACAGAGTAAAAGAGCCATAATCTGAGATTCTATCAGAAGTTAAAATCTGTAGACAGGTTGTATTTGCCCTTTCTTCGATAGTGAATATGGTTAACAAACACAATAACCTGGATACATCTTGTGATTAGCAGGGAAATCTATTTTTAAGCATTAGAAGTCTACTATCATTCAATTCCTTGAAAATGTAGCAGAAATTGCTTCTTATTTTGAAACAGTCATTGAGAAATTTAAAAAAAAGAGTGAAGAAAACCTTTTTCATTGGGCTACAGCTAATTTGGACTCTTGAAGTTTCCATAAATATTGTTTTCCTAATAAAGAACTGCTTGATGGCTTCTAAAGTCCTTCAGAGTGTTAGGACCTTGTTTTATAGACCTCTGTTAGTGAATTTATTGCCTTGCTTAAATTTAAAAAGTCCAGCTGTTTCCAGTGTTGAATTCTTAACAACTGAAATATTGGATTTGTTTAGTCATGATAAATAGGACAGCATTTGTAGCATTAGAGGAAAATTAATTTACCAATCTATAGTAGTAGGCCTCGATCCCACAATTCAAATTTATGGAGACCATTTATGTGGAAGTCAATGCCAGCATTTTACATCATTAAAATGAACAATATGATCCATGGGATGCCAATATAACAGCTCTACAGGGCCTGAAAAATTTACTAAGAGACTTTCAATTTACTCCATTGTTGAAAATCCTTGGAAGCCACTTCCAGAAATCTCCTAGATATTTCTGGTTTACAGTAAGGGTACAGGTGTTTGGATTCACAGTCTAGTGCTTCTAGTTATGTTACTTAGTAAATAAACTAGATCTTACACTAAAAACATAAACTAGGCCAAGATTTCTTCTATTCTTATCACATTTGTAACAGGTGTCACTTGATATCCTGCTTACTACTATCTAAAATATCATAGGAAACTAATAATATACTTTGAATTTTTCATTGTGACAAAATGTCCTTTGATAAATCATAAAGCTGATTGTTGTGTATTAGCTGACAAAAGTATTTTTATATGAATTCATTATGATTACAGGATACTTTGAAGGATGATATTGGAGAAACTGTTTTTTCAAACAGACGTGTGACAATTTCATTAATTTTATAAATGCTGGTTTCACTGAACATTCATTTTTTCCAAATCTCTAGATATTTTGAGACAACTTTTCTCCCTTGGAATTCTGTAAGTGAAATGTGGTCAGCTTATCTCCCAGTACATTTGATTGTGATCACAAGAACAAAGTTTAAAACTTAAGGCAAGGATACATGTATGTACACTTCATATAAAACCACATGCATACCACTGTCTAAACAGTGTCTCTTCTAAATGATGGTCTGAATCTCGCAATAGAATATCTATTTTACTATTATTCATGGGAACATATCTTCTAATTGTTGTGTCCTTCTTTGATATCCAATAAGAATGTCTATAGGCAAATTTTCTGTGGAATACATCATATATAAGCAGCCACACTGAAACATGACCATGCACATCTCTTAGAAGCTCTTGAACTTAAGTGGTGTATTATTTACAATTGCACAGAATTTAAAAGTCATAGGGTAGAAAGAGCAGATACTATTTATTAGCATACTGTAATTGCTGACATTTGTGTTGTGATTTCTTCCTCTATTGATAATTTTATATTGAGATTTCTCTTTTCCCCTTCCAACCTCTCTTTTTTCCTGCAAAACCTGCTACAGTAAAATTAATTGTCAAAGCACCTATTATATTGCTGAAGAATTAAGAAAAGCTGGCATATATTATCCAGGACAAAAAAAATCTTGATGCAATTTATGTAATTTTGTGATTCATTAATTCATCTTTTCCCTTGGAGAAGCAAAAGTAAGTCTCAATTATACATCAAAGGACTGTATCTATCAAAAAATACTTTTCTTAGTCTAGTATGTGTTTTATATTGGCAGATAATGAATAACTCAGAGACAGGCTTATAGGTATATTATTATCTGTATAAAACTGGAATTGATCATGTTGGTGCTTTAAAAATTTCACATAGCTTCTGGAAATCTATTTTTCCTAAACAAAATATTGTTTAACTTATGGTCACTGATTGTATTATAAATCATTAGGATCTTCCTTCAGTAAATATACAAACACAATAGTGTTTGCTTTAGCAAGAATGTTCTAGAGACACTAGATGAAATAACAGAGAACTGTGAAATTGCAGCAGATATGTCTGCAATCTTTAGAGGCTCAGCAACTTAAATTCTGGGTGTGAGAATTATGTAAACAGAAAATGGTTAATATGAAACTGATGTTGCAATTTGTGTCTAATTGTATCCTTTGAAGAACAAAATGAGAACATGAAATTTTTTTTCAGTGTAAGAAAACTGAGATTCATGTCAGAATAGCAGGTTTTTTGTAAACTGAAGAAACTCAAGGCAGAGAACCCAAATAAGTAGTATTGCAGGTGTTTTTTTTTTTTTTTTAATGGAGGATATTTCTAATCTTCTTATCACGGACATGCACACAGTGTACAGTAGAGAATACCAGAGGAATGTAATTATGCATTTACTATATGAAATCCAATTCTTCTGTGCTACTGTCTCAAACAATAAGTGTTTTCATACTAAAACTGCTTCCATCAAACATCTCAACTATTAGAAAATTATTGGGTTGAGGTTGAAGTTATTAAGTCAAGAGTAATTAAATTATCACACTTAAAAAGAATTTTTGACTTGAGAATGCCTGAGTCTGCATTTGTGTTTCTATTGATATTGATGTTTGCTTGTTATAAATACATGCACTTCTTTAAATTTAGGTACCTTTCTGCCTGAAAGTGATCATCTTTGGTATTATTTTTACTGATTTTATGACTTCTTGTGAGCAGGAAAACCAAATTAATGACAACTATGAATCTGTGAAGACAGATTAGATTTAATAAGGAAATTAATTAAACATTCAGTATGTTGTATCTTTCTTTAAATAATGGCAATTTACATTTTTAAGCAAGTCTTACAAAGCAGATTTATTGTTTTATTAGTTTTTTGTAATTGTCATTATAGGATAGATACTCATAATCCTTCTACCTCTGCACTGATATATAAGTAGCTAATGTAAACTTTTATAATGACTGTTTTAAATCCTTCCCCTATAAATTGGGTAGCTGGACAGACTGCGGATGATCTTCAAAATGTTCACGAGCCTACAGCTTTTAAATCCTTAAAATCCCATTTAAACTTTTCTTGTTTTTATCTTTAACAAAGAACTTTATGGAAAAAGCTATGCAGGAATAGCAATAAAGAATACCTTGCAGTACATGACATTCTATTTCTTCATAGCTGGGGAGATTAATGAACTCGCCTGCAGGTTGTCCACTGCTATCTCTAGCGATACAGAAATAAAATGCCCATAATCATAATGCAGGCTCTCTTGCTCAGGTCAGATGCAGCCTTCCATTCAGATGGGTTCTTTTAGATTGTTTTTCTTTTTAGATTTTACTATATTAGCATGCCAGCATTTTTAAAATGTTAAAGACTAATTCATTTTAGCCCCAAAATATACACTTAATTAATTTCATGAATGTAAAGATTAGGCCCTGAATATTCAAAATTATGCAACTAAGATTAGATATTTAAAACATAGACACCTAAATATCTGATCTGACTTTTGAAAGTACCTTTTGAAAAGAAGTAACATCTAAAATGAAACACCTGTGAAAATGGCATATTATAGTTCTGGAATGGAATTTTAAGGACTCCAGGAAGGTGTTGCTCTAAATGTCTAGAAATTCATCAAAAGCAAGACCTAGCTAGTGGGGATCACGTTCAAGGAAATATTTCCAAAATTAAGTTAGAATAGGCATACTTATTCAATTTTCACAATCCTCTTGCATATCATGATTTTTAAATGTTTTTTTCCCAGTTTTTCAAATTTTATTATCATAAATTTATTTACATTCAGGGAATCTGGTTCATTTAACATTCTATACTATATGATCAGGATTTCCAAACAGGCTTCTTAGATTACATTCTTAAGTCCATCTTACTCCTGAGTGGTGTCTTTTCATGGCTTTATGGTAAACTATTCATGTTTATTTCATTATGCAGTTCTTCAGGGGAACCTCTCTCTCTCCATAAAATTAAAAACATTTTAAATGGAATTTTCAGTATGCAATTGGAAAAATACTATTAAAATATATAAAAATAAGTTAAAAACCCCCACTTCCTCTGATATGTAACTTTTGCTTATTTTAATTAACTTCAAAAAAACCCTCAAAATGTCCTGGGTGATAAATAAGGTGTGCTAACAAGTGTACTGTGGATGTAGAAGGGTGTAACAGAAGGAAAAAGAGCTGATATTTTCATGATCTGTTGGGTTTTTTAGGGGGGGGGGGGGTTTGGTTGGTTGTCCATGTCGTGTGTCATCCCCTCCCCCTCCCCAAGAAATGATATTTCACTAAAAAGCCTCTTTAGTTTGACTAATCCTCACCATACCCACAACAGCTGGGAACATGATTTCCCCCCTTAATGTACTTTAAAAAGAAACCAACAAAACTTTTAGGTTTTTTTCAGTTCTTTCACCATGGCAAGGCACATCTCAGGATCCAGACATGCAAATGTTTCTGTAATTAAAATTAAGAAGAAAAAACTGAAGAAAAGCAAAGGTTATATGGTTTATGGATGGTTTGTGAGACAAAGTCAGTGAGTTTTATTTGAACTATTAGTAGTACAACTTTGGTAATTTTGAGAAGATTAGATAGAACATATTAAATCTCTGTTCATACCTTGCACTCAGTGCTTCAACAGTGAGAGCAGCAAATATTCTGCCATTACCTTCAAGAGCTAAATATTCTTTTAGAAAAAAAAGAAGCTACATACAGCTAAAAATAATGGATGGCATTTTATCTCCTGCTTGATAGCCAAAGCCTTATCCTAATGTATATTAAATGTAAGGAAAGGGATACATAAAGTAACCAAACGTACAGAAACAGACACAGGGCTTCAAACTGTCCAAGGATGCCAGGGAAGAGGTAAATAGTATGGTCGTATTTTCCTGGGAGAGGAAGCAAGAAGGAAACATACAGATAGTATTACAAGCAACATAACTTTTCCCTTTATTTTGCTGCTTAACACTGGTGGGCATCCCTGCATTAGGTTGGTCAATGAGAACAGATTAGATGGGCTTTCATAGTTTTGTGACATTCCTCTCCCTTTCTTATGAAACTGTCCAGAAGCAGCATGAACGGCAATAAGCAGCAGCCTGCGACTCATGCAAATTATCAATGCCAAATTAATTATGTATATGAAATATCCCTGAAAGTACTACTAGCTAAAAGTATTTTGTTGACTGTTCAGATACAAACTAGAACACAATGAATTTATTCCTAGTATGCAAACGTACTTGGCATTGAAGTATTCTTATCATAAAGCTTCAGATTTATCATTATTCCATGCTACTGCACATTTCTAGGAACCAGGTATGCTTAATAAAAAGTTCAGCTTTCATCCTTCAATGAGCTAATTAAACTAAAGCAAAAGAGAAGCATTATAGAGGTAGGGAAATGAATTTGTGGTCTTTTTTTCCCATGAAATCAAGCACATCATTACAGAGCTGGGTGCCAAGATGTTAATTTCCTTGCTCCACAAGGATTTACAAGCACTGCCAAACTGTCTGTTCTTATCAAACTTTACTTGGTTGCAAATGAACAAAAGAATTTAGATCAAATTTCACCATTTAAAGCAATTTGATTAATTACTAGACATGGATTAGATAACTGAATAAAACTCATACTCTACAGCATAGAAAAATAGCTTGTAAAATTACTGAAGAACATAAGAGAAAAAAAATTCTTCAGATTGCCTACCACTCAGAATTTCTGTTGCTTACTAATACTTTAAGGTGTAAAATGGAAATGTATGGCTAACTTTTCTCAGATTTCTTTTAAGAGCTACAGTTATTTCTGCCTATGAAAGAAAGTACAGCACTCTTGCTATATATTTCTTATGACAGTATTCAATCAGACAGTGTGCTAAAACCCCTGAAAAATATATTAAATTGTCAGTGCTCAAACTTAGTTCTGTTTATTGTTGGTTCCCCACAGCTGGCATTTGCACAGTGGCTGGGAGGAGATGCACTGTGCTCTTACCTGCTCTGCTTCAGCAAAACAAAAAGCCAAGCTTTTCTTTCTCTGCTTGCAGGCTGGTTCTTCCTGTGGGCCAAACACCATGGTGGTGTCTGGGCGCTGGTTTGCATTCAGGCCTGCTGTGGGGGCAAAGGCATCCGAGAAGCTGAACCAAGGATGGGACCAGCTTACCTGTCCTCACTTTCTCTCTCTACAGTTCCAGTTCTGCCGAGACATTCCCCAGGGCATTTTGTCAGGCTTCAGGGTCTCTAGTCAACCATCAGTCTCCTCTATGGCCGCCATAGGTCAAGCCCCAGAGAAAGGAGGCCTGAGGAGATCCTATGGTGCCATGCAAGCATCTCAACACCTGCCAGGGGCGTGGCTAGGGGCCTGGGTGGAGCAGGAAGGGTGTGGTGGCACAGGTGCAAAGAAGTGGCAGCCATTTTGTGGAGGTGAGGGGAGGTGGTTGCCATTTTGTAGAGGTGAGGGGAAGCGATTTCTCTCTCAGTTTGTTGGATGACCATCTGGGGGATGCTTTTGAATGCTCGTAGAAGAAGGTGACAGAAGCAGCAGAAAGAGTACGTAGGCAGAGGGAGCTTTGTTTTCAAAAGTTTAGGTTGTTGTTACCTGTTTTCTTAGTATTTCCCATATCTCTAAAACAGAACATAGCTTTTGACATCAGAAGCTTTTTTTAGTGTGGCTGCTTAAAGTAAAACACACTGACTGACCAACAGGCAGCATTGTGCTCTACACATGCAGTCTCTCCACTTGAAGTGAGGTCATGGTGCTGCGCTCTCAGTGCAGCCATCCTTTTGTCCCTACGTCCATTGCTCCTGTTCTCCTCTCTAATGCTGGGTTTGAAAGAACAGCTTATGATCACCATGTGCCAGCCCTGAGAAACATCTGCTGGCAACCTGGCTCTACTGTGGGGATCCAAAATTGTGCTTGAAATGAAGTTTTGTGTTTAACTGGTCTCCCAAGGAAAGAAGTTGGGAGGCTGAATATTTACTGTTTAGTATGGAAAGGCACAGCCTGGTAATTTGATTATGAAATATAGTCATAGGAACTTTGCAAAGTAGGGTAGTATGGGATCTGGGCTATGGGATGGCTATATTAAACCAATTACACACAGCTCTTCAAAGGTCAAGTCTTTGCTGAAATAAGGATACCTTAAATTTCATTAGTGCAGTAGATGAATCTCTCGGGATTTCAATACACAATAGCTGTAAACAGGGAATCATATGGAGCACCCTAAAACCTATGAAGGAATGATGACGATGATGTCTGTCTTTTTCTTCTCTCTAGAGTAATCTCTGAAGGAGGATCTCAGCCAACAGCAGTACTGCAAACCCTCCAGCACCTAAGTTGAAGTATTGCATTTTGGAGCATCTTGCAGCTAAAGGGATAGGATCTTCAAAGGTTGTGTCTTGGTGTCTTTGAGGGAGCGTCTACTCCCAGCATTGGAGACCAAAGGTAAGTTTTAATGTATGAATGCTTTTTACTTTCCTTGGGTCATCCTTGATATGGAAGATCATATTTTTACACAATTTTGGCAGATATTTCTCTTCCAGGACTCTGGCTCTACAGAGAGTGGATAGGTGAATCTTCTCCTAGTATTTAGGTCAAGCAAAGTGGGTTTTACACTCTAAACAAAGCATATACTGAAAAAAAACCCTCTTTTTCTGTATGATTGTTTGTAAATAGCTGGATGAAAAAATTAGTCTGAGTTTCTTGTGTGGTAATTGAAATCCTTGTATACTGTCCTTTTCTCAAGGAATAGGCACCAAAGAGAAGGAGTGTCCAGTACAACACCAGAAAAATCCTAGATTTAAAGCAGCAGCTTACTCTGGTTGAGAGAAAGAGGTCTTTCACTGCTGCTGCTGATGTGAATGATGTTAATGGAAAACAGCTGAGTAAAAGATTAGTAACTGGTTGCCATAGGTATTACTTTTTTCCAGAATCTCAGTGAAATGCTTCGTATTGCTTCTAATTCCTCCATTGTGTTTTGTGTCTTTTGTTGAAAATGCTCATGTGCACTTTTTGAACTGTTTGATGGAATCCTTTGACACACATCTAAATGATAAGACCAGTTTATTTTCTGATGCATGGAAATAACTGACTGAAAATATTTACCTAGATCATCTCATGATTTTGATAAAAGGAGTTGAGAAGTATTTGGATAATTTTTGTAGAAATATCTCCTGGTGAGGGAGAGAATGTGGGAATGTGTATCTTCCTAAATGTAAAAGGGGATGAGTACCAAGATTTGCTCTTGTGATGCTGATACTTTGTACAATTTGTTCCCTGTGCTGCAAGATGCTGACAAGGGAGAGTGCACATTTTTATTGGAAGTTTGAGTTGCTCAAGGCTGCCACAGAATGAGATATTTTGGCATCTTTTCCTTCTAGGTCTACCCTGAGTGAACATGCTCTGTCGAGAAGCTGTGAAATCAGAATTCCATAAACTTTTTTTCATTTGACTTGCTAATTAAGATTTTTGAAAACTCTTTTAATTCTCCATTTTGGTTAGGGATAGAGTCTACCACTGCCTATTATTTGAAGCCAGTGGAATTAAAGCAGCAGAGAGTTTGTTTATACCTTGGAAGCAAGAATGGCTCTAGTGTGAAATCTGTTCCCCTTGATTTTAAATAAAAGAGATACAGGGGTTTTCATCCTAATCTGGGAAATCAAGTGAAGTCACAGCTGTTCTCGCTTATAAGAGAATCTGATACTCTGTTTTCTTTTTCTTTCTTTCTTTTTTTTTTTTTTTTTTTTAAGAATCGTGGTACTGTAGTAAATATTTTTGCCAGGAATTACATTAAGAATAACCTGCTTTTGACATTCACCAAGATATAAATAAGCAGTTAGAATGTAATAATAAAAAAGAAAGTACCTGACCTTTTCCAAATGGATGCTAATATTTAGTGAGGATGATTTCGTAGCCAGGACTTTCCTACTTAATGAGTTGGGTTGACACATTAGTGTCTTACCAGTCAATTAGCAATTTTAGGCTACTGGTAAGCAGTCAATTAGTGATGTGCTGCTGTTCTATAGTAAGTCAAACCAATTTGTAATTATCACTTTTCAGTTTATGAATATAAATATCTATGACATAAAACAATTCCATCTGGGTTTATCAAATACATAAAATGAAAAATAAGCCTGGAAATGCAGGAAGGACATTGTAGAATAACTTAGAGTTTTCCTGAATTTATTTATGCCATATAGGAACAACATAAGATTACTATTTGTACAGCAATACACAAATAAGGTATTGAACTGGAGTCATGCTCTTTTAATTAGAAACTACTTTACAAAAAGTACATTGTTAAAAGTTGCACTGGGATATAACTGTATACAAGAAAGATTAGGTGATTTAAATTGGGAGGAGAGCTTACAATAAAAAAAAAAAGTATGTTTGTATTACTGGGAGAATTAACTTCATATATTGAGGATATGATTCTGTGTAGGATCTTCAGTCAGTATGAGTTGATACAGGTCCTTATGACATGCTAGTCTGTAAAACATGAATATTTCCTCTACTTATGTAAATTTTCATTCTGCATCTAGAACTTGATATCAGAGCAGCCCAAATGGCCATCTGATAGACAATTCCTGACAGACAGCTTCTCTTTTTCCCTGTTTTGTGATGGAACTGGAGGTGATGGGGCTACTAGCCCATTTCTTGGCCTCTTTCACAATGTTTTTGTCTGTTTTTGTCATTTCTGTAACTTTCAGGCACGCTGTTAATGCAGAACAGGCGCTGCTTTACCAAAGCAATGCTTTTCCCTTTGATTTGTCATCAGACTAACCAGCTAACCCCTGTGTAACTTCCCTACACTGTGATTCTGACAAGCTGCTGCTGGTACCGCTTGGTTTAACTGCAGCCTACGTCTGAAGGAAAGTGACTTTCATGGCAAACAAAGGCAACAAGTTTTTCAGCTTCCCATAGAATAGACGTAGTCTGCAAGGTTAGTCAAACAGCAGCATAAGCATGTTAGGACTTCTTTGGATTTAGTTCACAGCTGTATAAGATGTGAATGGGATGGAATTCCATGTAATAAGGAATTCATTCAGCACTTCCCATCAGCAGGCAGATGTTCAGCCATCTCCAGGCAAGCAGAACTCTCTTACATGTAATGATGACTTGGTAAGACAAATGCCATTGCTTTGAACATTTCACCCCCTTCCTTCTACTTCCCCTAGATTTATATGTTGAGCCTGATGTCATATGGTATGGAATATCCCTTTGGTCAGTTGGGGTCAGCTCTCCCGGCTGTGTCCCCTTTCAGCTTCTTGTTGGATGGTGTGAGAAGCAGAAAAGGCCTTTGCTCTGTGTAAGCACTGCTCAGCAGTAACTAAAACATCCCTGTGTTATCAACACTGTTTTCAGCATAAATCAAAACATAGCCCCATACTAGTTACTATGAGGAAACTTATCTCTAAACTAGGCAAAACCAGCACCTTCAGAAAGGATTTTTTGTGTATGTCTGTCTTACACTTATAGTGGAAACATAGGAGCTTGAAGTAAGTGCATGCTGCTTCCTTTCCTAATGCTTTCCTGCCTCAGTCACTAGGCAGGAACTTGAGTGCATTTTACAGCCACCTTTCAAATGTACAGACACCACAAGGAGAGTACAACATAAAAATTGACCTTTATTATACCTTCTTTACTAGATAATATGGTATGATAGAAAACAGAAGTTGCTATAACTGGCAGAATGATTAAATCATGGTACCTTTCCCACCTCAAATCCTGAAAAGAGAAGGAAAGCTGCATTTTTATATTGTCAAACTCCCAGGAACCACAGCTAGAAATTCTCTCTAGCTACTTTTTCTCTTCTCTCTCCCTCCACTCAATGAGTAAAGATTTTTGTGCATATCTTTCCCAACCACAACAAAACTTGTGCTTGGAAAACATCAGACAAATGGGTTTACAACTTCATAATATTATATAAGACTGACAGAATGTGAGTTTACTGGCAGATTTGGTATTCTGTATGGATGAGAAAAATAAAAAATTTTTATATGGGGAAGGAGTGTGTGTATAGATGATATAATCACATCATGACTTCCTAGAATACAGAACACCTATATCATCACTTTGTGATCAGTGTGTAATGCCACTTTTGGCAGAAAGTTGTTGCATATTTTCAAAATGCCATGTATCAGGAGTAAGCTAAAAAATACCTTATCTAGAAATTTGGAGAAATATCTCTGAAATATGCCAGCAGTTTCTTTCTGAGCTCACTACCCTAATTATTGTGTTGAGATGGTCTTCTGTGAAGTTTGACACCCAAACTTTCCACAAGATGCTCATAGGAAGGACTGCTGCGAGGAGCCAGTCTGTCTCTGACAGCTGCCGATGTCTGAACTGCGCCTTTGCTCGCTACCTGTCAGATAGGGTCTTGCAAATGTGCCATCCACCTTCTTCATGTGGGTGGTCATATGCGAGTGGAAAAATGTTTTGGCCATGTCCCTAACCAGAATAAAATGTTCCTTAAGGCACATTAGTTAATGCTGCATAATGGTAAGGCAGCCGCTGTGACCAGTAAGTGACAGTATACACATAATGTTTTTCAAGGGTGGAAGGGAAGAGAAGGAAATGAAAGTAGAGAAATAATGGTGAGAACGTTTTTAAATGTCAAACAATTAGGATGGTGATGTTTATTAATATTTTAGTTTTAATAACAAAAAACGTATATTTTGGGAAAATGGACAATGAGGGGTTAGCTTTTTACCACTCTACTATTTACAAGGTATGCATTCTATCCCATAATGTGCCAACTGTGAAACAGAAAAGTGTTCT
>VXBL01006680.1:1320099-1354597 GCA_013400195.1 Aramus guarauna | reverse complement strand
AAACCATGTTTTTTTTTTTTTTTTTTTTTTTTTTTTTTTTTTTGTCAGTAATGAGATTTTTAACAGAGAGTAGGTGATTCTGTTTGCGGAAGGCCAAGGAACCCTACTTACTCAGTCTCATTTAGTTATCACTACTGATATGGAGAGCTCATAAAAGTGAGGAGTCACACTATGTACCTGAATTCTATCTTTAAATTTAGTCTGAGTTTTTTAAATTCAAGGAACTGTTTTCAGCCAGGGAAATTAATGAATATTACANTGCAAATGTGCCATCCACCTTCTTCATGTGGGTGGTCATATGCGAGTGGAAAAATGTTTTGGCCATGTCCCTAACCAGAATAAAATGTTCCTTAAGGCACATTAGTTAATGCTGCATAATGGTAAGGCAGCCGCTGTGACCAGTAAGTGACAGTATACACATAATGTTTTTCAAGGGTGGAAGGGAAGAGAAGGAAATGAAAGTAGAGAAATAATGGTGAGAACGTTTTTAAATGTCAAACAATTAGGATGGTGATGTTTATTAATATTTTAGTTTTAATAACAAAAAACGTATATTTTGGGAAAATGGACAATGAGGGGTTAGCTTTTTACCACTCTACTATTTACAAGGTATGCATTCTATCCCATAATGTGCCAACTGTGAAACAGAAAAGTGTTCTGTTCTGAAATGACTGCTAGAATTAATGATGACTATTTGTTATTAGAGGAAAAAAGTTTTAAACAGAACACAAGCAATGAAATAACCATGCTGTAGTTAAAGCCAGATCTCTTTTTTTTTTTTTTTTTTTTTTTTTTTTTTTTTTTTTTTTTGTAGTGATTGCANCTTTTTTTTTTTTTTTTTTTTTTTTTGTCAGTAATGAGATTTTTAACAGAGAGTAGGTGATTCTGTTTGCGGAAGGCCAAGGAACCCTACTTACTCAGTCTCATTTAGTTATCACTACTGATATGGAGAGCTCATAAAAGTGAGGAGTCACACTATGTACCTGAATTCTATCTTTAAATTTAGTCTGAGTTTTTTAAATTCAAGGAACTGTTTTCAGCCAGGGAAATTAATGAATATTACACTGGAATCTTATATTAATGAATACTGCAGTCAAAATTAAATCCTTTGTTTCTCTCAGTTTACCAAGTTTGTCTGTCAAAATACATTGTCTAAATTATGCCAGGTTTTAACAGAAGAAGCAATTCTTATCTTAAATTACAATTCCATTAAAATCTCACTTGGGGGGGAATACTATCATTTAACTCTTGGCAGTGCTTTTGTTATACCATCTCTGCTAATGTCAAAGGCCTGGTAGTATCACTGTGCCACAAAGGCAGCTATGGCTTGGGTTGGTACCTTAGTGATGCTGCTTACTGGTTTCAGAGATTGACACCAGAAAAAAAATCTTAGGGGAAGAGTGTCGATGAAGTTGAAGAATGGGAGTAGAGAGTGTGCTGTTTCCTGAATGCAGAGGATTTAGATGATCCATTGCATGCTGTATACTGCATCTCCCAGTGCAAATCTAAGAAAAATGTTATCTTCTTACAATTAAGATATGCAAATGAATAAAAGTTCCTTTTAACAGAACTGTCTGGTTTCAGAGAAGATAAGGACTTTCAGTTAAATAACTCCTGCAATTAAAATATGTAATGTTTTCTCTTGGATATATGGGTTTAAAGCTCCTGTTACTAGATATATCTATGATTATTTAGCAGTACAGTGAGTAAGTCAAAGTACTGTTTTAAATTAGACCACAAAATAATGCAATCTAAAGCTGTCAGTGATATTTAGAAGAAAAAAGCACAGATTTATTGGAAAATAGGAAGGGGAGGGGGTATTTCTGCTTAGGAAAAAATTAATTTTTTTTCTTAGTATTTCTTTGATTACTTAAGGTATTCTGATTAATTAAATGGCTGAACCAAATATATGTACTTTTACTCTGAAAACAACTTGTGTATAGAATTATTTAGACTTAAGTCATCCTTCTACCAAACCAGAAAAAAAAAAATTGTAAAAATCTGGTACTGAGAATAATGACAATTTGCAGTGTATTTTGTACGCTGAAGATACTAAGTCATAGGAATAGTTCAAAAATATATTAATTATACTTTTTCCTGTGCTCACAAATTAGCATTCAAATTAAACAAGTTGCAGAGTCACTGAATTGGCACAGCAAGGCTAGCTCAAGCTCATAACCATGCTGAGCACAATGTTTGCCCAGTAGCTGTTCAGCTGAGTCATTTTGACTTTGAACCCTGTTCATGTAGCACAGCCAGGCCCAATGAGAGTGCTGACAAAATCGTATAGTCAGATGGGATCTGAGAAATTCAGGTTTGGGGTTTTTTTCCTCCCCTGCCCCAAATTTAAAAAAACCCTCTTATCCACATCTGCTTCCTCTCTCATGCTGTAGCTCATGGAAAATTTAGTTGTCAGTCTTAGTTAATGAGCTTAGCCTGCTTTGTTTCATGAAGAAGTTATTGATATTGACTATATGACTTTGAAGGTTAGTTTTCTGTGCAGAAAACTAGTAGAGGTCTGATACATCAGCAAGTTTGTTTAAAGGGCTTGGGAAAGGCCCTTGTATAAATGCATCTCTCAAAAAATTAGTATATTTTGCTATAAATTGTTATCAGTACTTTTTAAACAAGCATTTAAAAATCCTTTAAGATTAAGTCAAAATAATGCATTTAATTGCTGCAACAAACTTAATTATATATAGTTCAGATGTGTCAGGAAATGTTAGCCTAGCTTTGTAAATTAACGTTTCCTTAAACTTGTTACTCTCTACAATCACAACAGAGCAAAGCAAAACCACACAGAACAAATATGCCTAGCCAAGTACTACTTCTGTATAAAATAAACTTAAGAATGTATGAACTGGTTCAAGCTTCTGGTCTTTTCAAGAAGAAATACTAGGAAACTTTTTAACCATTTTTGTGACCATGTGATATTTATCTTCCCAACTTCAGGAGTATTAAATTCAAAAGAATATTATAGAATGGTGGTAACTACTCATGTAAAGCCATCTTCTAGTTTGAACAAAGTAGTCTTTGTTAATATCATCTGTTGTGGTTACAGCAAAACTTAGAATCAGATCATTAATGATGCTTATAATAGATAAATCTTATGGACTAAATAGACAAGAGACGTAAAAGGAGAGATTATAAAGAGAGATGGAGATAGTGGGGTGTAGCAGAATGAGGAATAGGTTTGGATTTTTACATTCCTCTGACAATATTCTGCTATATCACTTTCATAGTCATGTAAGCATTCTGAGGTTTCAGCTGGATTTTTGGGATGGTTATTTTAGTACATGGTATAATAAAGTGGAAGATTACCTCTGTGTAGAAAATTACCCAAATAGGTAAAACCTCAGCCATGTAATGCCCACAGAATCCATTCAAAATAAATACTAATCTTATTAATTTTACATGATTTCTAAAAATACGTGAAAAATTACTGAATGTAAATTTTCCCCACAATGTAATGAGTGCAAAGGAAAAGTAGGATGTTTTCAAATCAGAACAGCAGTGAGGTGAACTTTCAAACGTCAGGAACAAGTGTAAGCATTTTTTATTAAAAACTAAAACAGTCTACTGTTGAAAAGCAAGATGCAGTTCCTATCTGATGTAAAGGTGCAGCCATGTGTTCAGCTGATTTGCACAGCTGAATTCTGTTGGAATGAAATAAATGAAGATAGAGGTGTGCTGCTTCAAATAATCTCAACAACCACTCTCAAACTGTCAGTTATGCAGACAGTATTAGTCAAGTATGTTGAAAACTGAATTTTGAAAGCCGGTTGAGACGCCTGTAAATTTCTGATATGTGAAAGAGAAGGAATAAACCTCTCAGTAAACTCTCTGATAAACATGGAAACTACTCCTTGGATTCAGTACAATGGTTTGTTGCCTTATGCGCAGTATCACAGGATTGGCAGTTCCAATACTGACTACAGTCACTTGAGCAGTGCAGGTTCTACAGCTACATAAACATGGATATAGAAATCAGCGCAATCAATAGTTGTGAACTGCTTTGTTCAACTTTTTTGTTAGTCTTGTGCTAAATATCAAGTTTGTTGTAAGGTAGCCTTGTTAGAGAATGTAAAATTAAGAACATGCTAAAAAGCTATTTCTTTTATTTGCTTTATGATTTGGGGGTTGTACTGATTGTTTTTATGCTCCTTTTGAAAGCATGATACAAGCTATAAAATTCAGTGTTGAAACTCACAATTCATGAACAAATAAACCATGAAAACCCAAAATACTAAAGAACCTGCTGATTAAACCAGAGCTCCAGTGCCCTAAACTTTGCGTATGCATATTATTCTCTCAAGGCAAAACCCTACCTAGCTTCTTGAATGCCATTTTTTAAGTTACTAAAAATATACAAGTGCTGATAAGGTAGATAAACTTGTTGTTTATTTAGCAAAATCAACCTTTTAAAAGAACAAATGTACAGTTTTTTCCTGATTATCAAGGAAATTCTATAGCAACCAAAAGTAAAGCTTAAAATCAATTACAATCAAATGAATTAACTATGATATCTGTAGTAATGAAAGCCACGCTCCTCATTATTATGGGAAAGAAACCACTCAGCAGAGAGATTTAACATAATTCTCTGATTGATGAAGGAAAAGCTTACTAGACAGAATTTGTGAAATCACTATTTATTACCTTTATTGCCTGTTCCTTGTGATAGAACAAAAATTGACTTTACATTATTCTAATCCCATGAACAACCAGCTTTCTGTCAGCAACAAGTTCTACATGTTTTGACCTTGTTTTTGAGAAATTCTGAATGACATTGGATGTAAAAGTCATCCTTGTGAGTGTGCAAGAATGGGAATGACAGAGACCAAAATAGGGTCTCTGAAAAATTTTAAATATTGAGATATAGGGAAAAAATAGTTTTAATGGTAACACAGTGTTATTTTTTGAAAAATACTATTTAAAATAATACTTTAAACAACACAAAAAATCAGTATACTGGACTAAATTCAGCAAGATTGTTTTGATTGAAAAGATATTCTTTACTCATGCTGATGAAGTGTTTCAGTCAAATTAGTACTCCCAAAATTAAGGTATACAAGCTCCAGCCCTGTGGTCTCCAAATAGTCAAACACCTTCTACCCAAGCAGGTTCTGAACATATCACTGCTCCAGTCAGTAATGTCAATATCTCAAAGCACTTGTAATAAATTTAAGATTAAATTGATTTCAGCGTTCTGCCTTCTCTTTATAAAGACATGAATACGTAGTCGTTAACATTAACTATAGTGGTTAGAGTGGCAGTTATCTCTTAGCCATTTATCTCTTAGTCTGTTGCTGAGTTCTATGACACTGGAAATTTTAGCTATTGTACTTGTTGGTATTTCACCCTAAAGTAATTTTTGCCATTTGCAAAAGAATGATGCTGAAGGTTGCTGATTCATTTGTGAGGTTAGTTGATGACAGTAAATTGCATTGCAATCCTTTTGGAATATTCATTTTAGAATTTAAAAAAACGAAACATGTATGACTTCATGAATGAATAGAAGTGCTTTCAGTGTGAATATAGTACTGTTCCAGTCATTCTAGTAGACTGACTCAGACTGGAATGTTCTTGTAAAAGTGTGGTTAAATACTGCCAGGTTCTTTACCACCATGACAAATGCTACTTAAAAGTCTGAAAAATGTGTTTATTTGCCTAGCCTTCAGAATGTGAGTATTGCCTTTACATTTTCATCCTTCAGTGAAGCACATGCACAATTGAGAGATGCAATGCTTGGTTTTTAATCCCTTCTCCTCCAAATTATATAATTGTTGGCTATTAGTGATCTTGGTCTTTCTGTCTCTTTCTCCCTTTTAATACATGCTACTAATAAAAGCATAGAACCCATCTATCTTAATTTCTGTATCTCTTCTAAAAAAAAATTTTAAAAATAACAGTAGTAATACAAATGCCACCGTTGAATTATATGCAATTTTCATTTCTAGCTGCCAGGCAGTCCACCTGAATTTTCTTTTGTTTTTAAAAGACTTTGAGTGATCTTTATTTCTTGCTTTTACAGAAGAATTTCTGAACTCTAAAGAGCAAACAAACAACAAAAATAAACTCCTAAGCAATTCTTTAAGTTGACATTTAGTAAATCACAATTGCTGCATCCTGGAAGGACTTAAGCTTAATACAGAGGATAATATAAACTTAATGCTTTTCCAGTGCTTTTACTTATGCAGCTTTTTATTACATTTTTAAAGGCCTCTAAGTAATTTCTAGGGTTTCTTGGTAGTAAGGCATATTTGATTTATGCTTTTATTAATAAAAAAGATAATAATTGTAAAATCCAGGACCATAGCAAGGCACAAAAATGTTTTATAATTAATAGCCTATACTTTATCAAGTTTATATGTTTTTCTTTAGTTGTTTTTTTGAGACTGATGCAGTAATTTATGAAGATAGCTGACAGAACTGTGCAAAAATTGTTGTGTTATGTGGTGGGTTGACCCTGGCTGGAGGCCAGGTGCCCACCAAAGCTGCTCGATCACCCCCCTCCTCAGCTGGGTAGGGGAGAGAAAATATAATGAAAGGCTCGTAGGTCGAGATAAGGACAGGGAGAGATCACTCACCAATTACTGTCATGGGCAAAACAGACTCGACTTGGGGAAATTAGTTTAATTTATTACCAATCAAATCAGAGTAGGATAATAAGAAATAACCAAGTCTATAAAACACCTTCCCTTCACCCCTCCCTTCTTCCTGGGCTCAACTTTGCTCCCAAGTTCTTTAACTCCTCTCTCTGGGCAGTGCAGTGGGACGGGGATGGGGTTTGCAGTCAGTTCATCACATGTTGTCTCTGCCACTTCTTCCTCCTCAGAGGGGGAGGACTCCTCACACTCTTCTTCTGCTCCAGCGTGGGGTCCCTCCCATGAGAGACAGTCCTCCACCAACTTCTCCAATGTGAGTCCTTCCCATGGACTGTAGTTCTTCATGAACTGCTCCAGCATGAGTTCCCCACAGGGTCACAAGTCCTGCCAGAAAACCTGCTCCAGCATGGGCTTCTCACAGGGTCACAGCCTCCTTTGGGCATCCACCTTTTCCAGTGTGGGGTCCTCCATGGGCTGCAGGTGGATATCTGCTCCACCGTCATCCTCCATGGGCTGCAGGGGGACAGCTTGCCTCACCATGGTCTTCTCCACGGGCTGCAGGGGAATCTCTGCCCTGGTGCCTGGAGCACCTCCTCCCCCTCCTCTTTGCTGACCTGGGTGTCTACAGAGTTGTTCCTCTCTCATATTCTCGCTTCTCTTGCCAGCTGCAGTTGCTGTTGCGCAGCAACTTTTTCCTCTTCTTAACTATATTATCCCAGAGGTGTTACCACCAACGCTGATGGGCTCGGCCTTGGCCAGCGGCGGGGCCCTCTTCTTGCTGATTAGCATTGGCTCTATCAGACANGTCCATCTTCTAGCTGATTAGCATTGGCTCTATCAGACATGGGGGAAGCTTCCAGCAGCTTCTCATAGAAGCCATCCCTGTAGCCCTCCCACTACCAAAACCTTGCCATGCAAACCCAATACACATTAACACAGATATGCTTTATAGAGATTTTTCCACTTTATCATATCTATGGTGGGTGTTAGTGCTCTGGTAGTCAGTTTGTCAGTCATCTGGAAGTGGTACACACAAGGAGTAGAACTAGTAGCAGCACTCAAGAGAAATTTAGTGGCACGTTACCAAATATATTGTTGTAGCAGTGAAAGAAAGTGGCTGCATCTACACAGGGGAAGACAGGTATTTTCCTTCAGATATCTCTCAGGTCTTGCATTTTGTTCCCACTAAATTTTAGTAGCTTTAATGCTTAGTTACTGAAGGAGAAAGGGGACTAATTTGCTACATTGAGCTTTGATAACATTACTGGGGGCAGTACCACCTTTGTTATGACAGCAGTGAACTCTCTACATTATCCAAAATTACTGTACTGAATCCTTATTATCTAGGATGTTTTCTGTGGGCAGTCTTCAGTCTCTTGTTGTTCAGGTTCTCCTCAATTTTCACCACTAACATAAAATAGAGGGATGGTATTGTAGGAGAAAGAGAAAACAGGTGTTGCCAGATAAGCTTCTGTATCATCTGTTCCAGAGAAACAGTTTAGGAAAAACGTATAAATTTATTCATGTGGATCATATATGTATACAATAAGTTATGCCACTCAGAATGCTACATATTCTGAAACAGGTAGCACATTATGCTTTGGACTTGGTTCACTCTAGAAAATTATATATGTTGCCTTATGCAAGCATATGTTTGTTTATGTATATGTCTGTCATATAATGTCATTCATGTGTACCGTTGCCATATGTATTTAAATATATATGTAGTTGAATATGTATGCATGTGGGTAAACATCTATTTATATAATCTGTAGAATGAATCAAGCCATAAGTACAATATCCTGTTTCTTTCAGAATAATATGAGAAAGAGAGGACCTTGTATATATACATGGTTACATCTGCTTCTGTCACCCACTTGAGAAATTAAAATATAACAAAAGGGCAGAAACATCTGCCCACTGGAAATTAGAGCAACCAGCGTGTCCCAAAGTGGGTCAGAGTAGAGGAGTCTGTCACACACTTGTGCAGCTCCCAAATGACAAATGCACTGCAGAGCAGAGCAGTGCATGTGCTTCTGCAAGAGAAAGCCCAGAGCTGTATAAAGCTTTTGAGGTGATCATGTCCACAGTTCATCTGGAACTGTGAAAAAGTTTTGGTTCTTTAAGACCACTGGATTTGCTGCTGTAGGCTTGTAACTTAAGCAATGCAAAATTACAAAAAGGAGTTCAATTCATCTGAACAGTCAGGTTGCTCTTACAGTCAATGCTACTTTCAAGACCATTTCATTTAACAGTTATCTGTTCTTTGCTAGAACTGATTTCTCTTGGGTTTGTTTTCCTTTACTATTTTCCAAAGACCTGAAACTAGCACAAAACTTTCATCTACCATATTTTGTCAAACTTAATCTAAAAAATATTTCAGATAACCCTGGTGTTCTTGAACATATAATTACATATGCATAGAAGGAAGATAAGAAGAAACAGTGTGTGACAACTAGTATAAGTGACAATACTTATGTATTTTACTATTAAATAAGTGGGCATACACATCAATACCCAGAGATTCATTCTCAAGCAAAAGTCCTTTGCCAGTGAAGTATGTACTCCTGGAAAGCATCAGTGATGCCTGTTGGTAGAACAAGTGGTTGAGCCTGTTCACACAGTGGGAGGAGAGGAGAGAGGATGAAAGACATTCTGCTGGCCACCTACATTGACAGTTCTTCTGTGATGCATCTTTCCAATTGAAATTTGTTGTGGTGAAAGAAATCCCTCCTTTTTTTCTTTTTATGGTTTGGTGGTGGGTTGGTTTGGTTTGGTTTTTTTAGGTGATCTGTCCAGCATGTTCTCCTAAACCTGAAAGTCAGGATAGTTCGCTTGCGCTCTATTTAAAGAGCTAATACTCTCTGCTTCACTGTAACTGTTACTCAAAGTTGGGGATTACAGTTCTGAATATTACCTTTTTATTATTTCAGGGAATAATATTTCATGGTTCTTATCACAAAAAATAACCAAATTTAGAAGTAAAAGTTGGCATGATCATGATTTTACAGTTGAAATTAAACTGAAAAGAACATCAAAGCTATTCAAATCTCAATAGCCCTTTGTATATTTTTGATGCTCAGGATGTAAAAAGGGAGTCCAGAAAAACATGTAATGGTTTTCAGACTTGTCAGTGATATATGTTACTATTCATAAAGTCAATGGTTAACTACCAGCATGTTCTCTAAAATGTTTTGTTTGATTTGCTATCCCTGTCACTGTGGTAGAGTTTGTTCTTGGTGTGTCTTCAAAGTAAGAATTTATTTTCAGTGGCATTTATACATCCTTCTATAGCCATTCAAAGTTAGGTTTGTTCTGAGGCCCTTATTTAGAACAACACTGATTAAAGTCAACTAAGGATCTGGCCCAGAGTGTTTATTTGGTAATAGAAATAAATCGAACTACAACTCCTAGTTCCAGGCACTGGAGGCTTGTTCAGATCCTTGCATTAATGTAGCATCTTTTGTGATAAATACAATGACACACTTCCAGATCACAGAAAATAGGTGTTATTTTCCCTTCTGAGCCCCGTAGGGAGTAAGTTGAAATTTTTCTCAAAGTATAAATACATCCATCAAGAGCTTCATTTTCCAAAAGAGGACAAAACAGGTCTATCAGTCTGCAAGATCAGATAGGAACTTCACTGAGACTCCTTATAGGAGTGACTCTTCAAAAACCTAGGGTACTTTTTCTGGAGCACAGTAGCCAGCTCCAATTCCCAGGGTAAGAAAATACTTCAGGCATGTTTTGTGTCTGTGTCCTTACTGGCACAGAACCTCACTCTTGATGCCTACAGACTGTTTTCAGGACACATGCAATGAGTCAGGCATGTTACTAGGACCAGCTGCAACATTTTTATCCAATTTTCAGGTTCATTCTCCTCTGCAGGGATGGACAATTATTGTTACTTAGCTATAGCATATAAAATAGAGCACTAGAGTTAGACCTCAGAGGACTTGTTTCTAATGCTTGAACAAAAACAATTCCTTTGCTGGTGTGCTGTGTTTCACTCATCTGGTTCTGCTTGTTTAGTTTGTGTCCAATGAATTTGTTGCATATTCTGTGGCCCATTTAGAAATAAAGTGGAGAAGGCCTCCAAATTTTGCAGCCAATTTATTAAAAGACAGCCCTCTCTCTCTTCCCCAGAAATTCTAATCAGGCACTTTAAAAAAACCCAAACAAACAAACAAAAAAAAACCCACCAAAACTTTCTCTTACTTAATTGTTTAGATTTTCTTTTTTGCTTCAGAAGACAAACAGGCAGACACTTTACCATTGCAGACTCATTACTACATCTTGGTGCTGAAAGCTAGTGCGAGATAATTTTCATAAACTTTTGAGAAGGAGATATTAGCAGAAGAGATAAACTTGTAAATATTATTTATACCAAATCAAACTTTTTTATGTGCTGTGTAATGGATGAACATTGAATTTTTAGACAGTTGGTCTTAAATTGTTTGAAACAATTTAAAAACCAACAACAAAAATGGATAAAATGTGAAAAATTTCCAGTAGTATTTTTTTCTCTTTTATATTCTAACCTTTCAACTTGCAGTGCAGCTGATAACTTTTACTTTCTGAAGGAGCTGGTTTGTCAAACATTTGATTGGTTAGGGATTTGCTCCATGATTTTGCTATAAACTAGCCAAACTTTTTGCTGAACACATACGCATGCAAATATAGACGTATGTTGGAATGTGGGGTTTGTATATTATTTGATATTTGCCACCAACAGTTAAGATCTCTCTGTGAGTAGGCCATTGATTGATCCATTCAGACTCTGCTGTTCTCTCTTCAGCCAGTTACTTGAGCAAAGGGTTAATTCAGTTTTGGTTCCTTAGTCTGTCATTGCCTCTTCTTTCCTTTCCTCTGTGATTTAAACAGAATACTTCAGTCTCCCAGGCTGTCAATCTGTCACTTTTCATGAGTGCTAAATACACTAGGGGAAAAAAGCAATTTATTACATTTTCACAAGTGAGGAAGACTGGATGGCTTGGGAGATTGGTAATGAGCCTAGATACTGAAGTTACAGATACAGCATAGAGCTACATGTGCTACTAAGAAATTCAAAGATGTATCTATAGAGACACCCTATAGGTTGCACCAAAGAAACTGAAGGTAGAATGCTATTGATGGGACATGATTTTCTTGTACATGATTGCAATAAACTTGAACTGAAACACCTTGAAGTCCGACTTTGGCAAATGAAATTCTTGTCATATGTGCCTTTCCCAGCTGTTGTTCTTTCAGGAATCTACTGCAGATGGACGTAGTGCCAAATGAATTTTCTCTTCTTGGCTTTAGCTGTGCTTAATAGTCAGCTCTCATACAATATAAATGTAATATAAAGTTGATTATTAATGCCATTGTGGTACATCATATTATGGCATACTCTAAATCCAAAATAAAAATGTGTGACCACACTTAAGTAATGTAAAATATATAAAAATAATACTTTGAAAGAAAACTTTCAAATTATTTTTTTCTGTGAAATGAAATTTCAGAATATTTTAAGACTTTTGAGCTTTTTATTAGGTAGTTTTATGCCTAAATACTGTCTAACAGGAAAAAACAATTCAATCAAAACCAGAGTTTGCTGTGGGAAGCTGTTCAAACAAAAATTTCAACCAGCAGTGGTCTATTGCATGTGGAGGCTCTTCAGAAAGTGTATTGAATCCCACTACTCAAGTTTCACTAAGATTTAATGATCTCCAGGAGTTTTTGGCTCCCGTTATTTCAGTCCAGTGATGTGAGGCTGCACCTAAATTTGAAAATTCAGAGTGGTGGTCCACTATGAATGTGGAGAATAAATCACTATTTTTAGAAAGAGGTTTGCAGTATTTATACTTTATTCACAAGCCATTTAGAAAACGTATCTGAAATATTTGTTTATGTTTCATTGATTGATGTAGGGTCTTTTGAGATTAAAAAAGGTTAAAATTTAAGAGAGATGTGGGTGGATTGTTTAATTAGAAGTGTACAACACTCTCCTAAAAGGGGCTCTTAACTGTTTTAGCAACTTTTTCATTCATAACTAGTTAAACAATACAGATTTTTCCAAGACACTAGGTGAATTAAAGTGCATGACAGCTAAATGATGTGCATATGCTGCTATTTTCCACCACCTGAAGCAATGTCTGAGAAACTTAGTATTAAAAACCACAACAGGAGGAGGGATGAAAAACAACCCCACAACCCCCCAAAACCAACAAAAAAGCCCACCCCAACCCCAAAAGCCTTCAACAAAATGATCTTCATTCTTGTGGGATGCATTAACATCTATTGCCTTGTAAAATATCTGATATGACAAGATATTCATTTTATGGTGTTTAAACATGAACTCTGATCGATTATAAATAAAGCAGTTGCTTTCAACAACTCTGACACCATAGTTTAAGGTTGAATTTTGAAGTAAAGGATATCCTAGCAATTTACTTTCATACAAGGCACGTGCAGTTGTCTTCGCAGAAGCTGAACAGGATAATTTTTAATGATCATTGTAGTTTGGTTAGGAAATGACCTAGGAAAGCGCTTAATCTCTTAGCAAACAAGATCCATGAGGGAAGGAATAAAGGTATCTACTCCCAGCTAATGCGAGTATTACAGTGCCTTTTACATACTTTATAAATGCATATTTTTTTCTACAAACAAAAGATTAATTTTTTCCACCTATTGGTTGTCGTTAGATATAGTTATCTCATAATTTTTATAGGGACATAAGGAGTACATATTAAGGAAAGTAATCTGTAAAAATATGCCCAAGTTGAATCATTGGTTTCAAATGCTCGTATTTACAACTTGAAACTTCCTCTCTAAGGACTGTAAGCAAAAAAATGAAGAACATGACTAGCTGGAATCTACAATGTATTCAGATGTGACACTTCCAGTTCAGGTTATTAGAATAGATTGTTCAGCAATGTTCATATACAAATGTGATCAAGGTGAATATTTAAATTAGAAAGCTTAGTTTATAAGTAAGAGCTGTGTGTGTCAAATTTCTAGGTGTTATTTCCCCATGCTGCATATTTTTGGATACTATTTTGTATCTGCATAATTCATCCTTAATTGGTGATTAAAAAGCATTCTCTCAAGAATAGCCATTTTGTTTCACATTTGATTAAAATGACATCCTGCTTACATTTTCAAGCCTGTGTTCAGTCACAAATATTGAAAAGTTCATGTGAAAACGTGTATTATTTTTAGATGTATTTTATATATGTTAATAACAAATCTAAAATTATGAATATTTTTTCAGTTCTCTGATTATGTCTTTGCATATATATTTTTGCATGAGTCACACGCTTGCTTACCTGTGTTTGTTAAACTAAGCATATGCATATCTATTTTTTTTTTTTACTATATCTAGACATACATATGCATATGCACTAACACACAGAATATTAGTTCCTACAGTGTTGTATGGATCATGGCTGATGATAACTACTTGTTTGTAATATAGAGGGAGAGATAGTCATAATATTTGAAGCCCTGTTTTTCCTGCATGCTGAATCACATAAAATGAAGATAAAAGTATACAATGGTGCTTTCTTTTTTTTAAGTTTATATACCTCTTTCACTAATCTGTTTCCATTTGGAAAAGTGATGTTGAATCTCTTCAATTTTGTTGGTAAATGCATGAGTTGTGTTTCTTTCTACAGTATAAAATAGTCTTAGCTAAAGAGTCTTTCTAAGAAGTAGATTAAAATAGCTACATTACTGTGAAAATTCTATAAGGCCTAAAGAAGTATGCTTCACTACAGTTTAGATTTTAGGGAATTTTGAAATTATAGGCCTTCTTTAAAATATTTTGCTTTGATAGAAAGAAGCTACAAAGAGAATTTAAAGATTTTTCACTTATGACCATCACTTACAGTTCTGAGGTTACCTGATATAAACTAAATTATATTTTTTTTAAAACTATTGCTTTTAACTGGCACAATGTTGTAGTTGTACAAACCAGTATGAATGAATTTCAAAACTATCACTGACTTAACAATTACAGAATGAAGCTGCCTTTAATTCATTATCTTTGCCAAATACACTTATTTTATTCAAGGGTTTGAAAAAGAATTTTATTGCCATAATTACATACTATCTGACAGATGGCACAATGGCAGTGATGTATCATGTTTTATTCATATTTCCTTATCAGATGTTCGCACCAGAATTATTTACCTTTATGTAACATTGACATCAATTGTGCAGGCTGCAAAACAGATTTATTCCTCTGGAAAGGTGTTTTTAATAAAATAAATACAGTGACATTTGGATCTGTGAGTCTTGAGGCATTTGTATCCTATTCCAAAATGCTTAATTAACTCATAGCTTAGGTTGGTTTGGTGTGGTTCGTTTCAGCACAAAAATTAACAAAATTAATCAACTATATTTCCAGTGGAAGTAAAATAAGCAGTATTATTAAACTTAGTTCATGTGTCTTATCATTGTGAAATCAAAACCTTGGCATTGGTATCACTGAGAAACCTTCTAGGATGGGAAACTTATGGGTCTTCGCATGATCAGTGCTGTAATCAATATAGAACAGTAACGATTAGCCAAATATCTGAAAATAAGTCATACTGGACATCAAATTGATGAACATTAATAGTTCAGCAGTTAAAAACTTTTATATTCCCTTGCCTTCTAATGAAGCTTACTTCGATAAAAAATCAATAGCTGAATGGATAAATTCCATCAGAAAAATTTTGACTATACGTCCTTCAGTCTTGGTATTTTGCTCTTTATTTGGTCTTTTTCTGCTTGCATCTCAGCAGGTGATTGACCTTTAAAGTGCTCTCCTATTCTGAACAGCAAAATAACAATAATTTTAAAAATACTTTTGTGGAGCTAATGCTTATTGCCTTCATAATTTTCTGAGGTTACAAGAACAATATTTTTGAGGTTTCTTTCTGACAGCGAGCACCACTGATAAGTTTTTGAAAGACTCCTTGTGTTCATTTCATGTCATGGTTTTTACTTATAATACAAGACACCTTGGAAGTAACTCCTTGTCCACTGCTACCAAAATACTCAGCTGAGATACATCTCCATAGAAAAACAAACTTCCCTAGTTCCACTCCTTGCAGAACAACTTGCCTGTAGTATATTGCTGCAGGTATATAATTTATCATATTTTACATTAGATTTTTTTCATGCACTGAGAATCTAGGTAGCTAGATGTATCAAAAAGGAGTTATGCCATATATTACCTAAAATAGACAAAGATAAAAGTTGTTTTGTGGGGTTTTTTTTGGTTTTGTTTTTAAATAAAAGCCTTGATATAATTATAGAATAGATTGTGGCTGGGAAACTTACATTACTGTATTCTCAGTATAAAAGCAATGCAGTTGTCCATGAGAAGCTCTTCGAAGTATAAGCATGTGTTTTTATTGTAGTCAGAAAGAAGATCTAATAAATACATGTATATAAACATGCATGTGTTTAAATGATTACAAAACTTGGCCTTTATGTTCTGGGTTTTTTGTTTGGTTGGTTGGTTTTTAAGCAGAGACTTGGGGGTTTTAATCTGAAATGAAAAAAGAATCCTTAATAGCTTTGGCAGTATTGGCATCCTCTTACAACATTGGCAAGAGGCAGCCATATTGATATGTGAGAAGAATTACATACTACAGAATAAGTATTTTTTGGCTTGAAGTTGTTTTGCCTGTTTTTTTCTGTGCCTTCATTTATTTATTGAGATTCATTTTCCTTATGAAAGTGCTACTTATGTCCATGACTGAACACACATTAACAGTATATTAAAAATCAATAATTAATTAAAATGTGCTAGTAAGAAAAGATTAGAAGACAGGTAAGAATTACTAGATGGAGTTGCTAATAAGATAAGTTTCTGTTAGGTGTCTGAAGGACTGGAGCCTAAACCTTGTATTCTGTCTTGTTCTGGCCTTAAGCTGAAAGGCAAACTAATACTTATCAGACTATCCATCTGTCTCCACTTGCAGATTCTTTATTAGCTGCAAATTTTTATACCTGAAGGATAACTAACTCATCAGTGAATGGTGAACCATATCAAAGGTGGTTTCATTTTTGGCACTCATACCCATCTGAAGAGTACATCATAGCCAAAGCAGAATGCGGAGAAGGTTAAAAATTACTTTCCTCTTTCTTATCTCCAAAACAGTGCAAAGAAAATTTCTAACAGAGTAGGAATGCAGGCTAATAGGCAAGGTGATATTGATATGGGTCCACAGACTTCAAAAGAGACTACTTCAGGTCCTTGTATAAGTTGTTATTCTTAAAAATTGATTTGGAAAGAGGATTATGCTTATCAAAATTAAAACATAAAATAATAAATACAAATCCATGTGTGACTTCCTTGCCTATATTATACCTTTCCAAAGTGCCAGGTGAAATTTGGTGGTAAAAATACAGGGAGTTTAATTTCCAAATATTTAATTTCTCAATTAAAATACTAAACCCGAGGCATAATTATTCTATTGGAATAATTTTAGACTTTTAAACCTCAACTATAAATTTAACAATGTAATCCAACAGTAATTGGCAGATTAATATTTTTTAAAGTTCTGTAATTATAACTCCCTGGTTTAAATGCAGTCACAAGGGAAGCTGAGCAAGCTATTTGTTAAATAAATGTTATGTATTTTAGGTACTTTCCCCTGCAGGTTGTTCAGCTGCTACATTTACTAAAAGTCAAATGTGATAGATTTGGGTTGATTTAATGTTGTTGTTGATACTTATATTTTACATAGGTTTGTAAATTAACTTGTCATCCAAGGTAACCCAAACATAGTTGGTTTGTCACTGTCAGCTCTTCCATTTTTCTTGGAACTCTTAATTTAGTTTTTCATTTGTTTGCAGCTGTTGTAATGGAACATGAGTTACGTAATTTGTATCACTTTCATGCACTGCAATATCTAATTAGCTCATTCTTAATAGCACATAATTAGTTATGCTTTTAATAGATACATAAATATGTGGTAGGGAAATATTACAAGGATAGGAGCTTTTTGTGTAATGCTTTGACATAAAAGCAAACCTGATTCCTCTTGGTAACGGGAATGTGTGAATAATTTCATAATCTCTTGTAACAAACCTTAAACTGTGTTTATCTCTGTAATGGAGCTGGTTTAACTTCTTTCTACTCAATCTATAAAACTAGTTTTCCTCTGTTTTCCTTTCTATAATGTGATAGTTTTGCTCTAGACGATAAGGGCACCCTTGGGCTTTTAACAAAATTAAGGTGATACAGTAACTTGTAGTCTAAAAGTAGTGTAGTAACTCCAACTTTGGTTGGAGGAGGAAAAAACTTTATCTGCTTTGAGGAATGCCACTAATGGTCCTGTGACAAGGAGATTAGGAGCCCACACTGAGTGCTGGCATGTGCTTTTGAATGCAGCAGAGGTCAAATCCTTGGGGCTTGCTGTGGTTAGCAGTGGCAAAGCACTGGTGGTGCATGAATCAACATACTTTTCCACACCTCCCTATGCGGCATTATATGTTTCAGTTTATGCCGTAGAGCGAATAGCAAATACACTTAGGAACACTGGCTTCTGAGGCCCATAGGATTTCTGCCAAAATTGATGACTACAGGTTTTCCTGGAGATCGAGATCAAAGTCTACCCTGTGAATAAGAGGAGCCATTATCAGGATAGCTGCTGGTGCACTGACTAATGCATGGTTTACTCAGATCAAGTAAAGCTGGATTGTGGGCCCATGCGTCTTCCCAGTCAGAGACCTTAGACTGATGTGTCTTCCAATACCCACATATTTGTAAAGCAAATGAGGACAGTAGATGTCACAAATAAATATGAAGCTTCTGTCTTCGTTGAATCTTTTAGAGCACACAGGATAATCACTGTCCTATTTTTCTTCTTGTTGCCAGAAAGCTATGCGAAATTAGAGATTTTTCTGTTTTATTTGAGTTTAAATAGGTTTGCACAGAAGATGACAAGCCCAAAGTTAGTTTTCAGTTAATACAGAGCTCTTGTACCTCATGCCACTGTTGAGCTAGTGCTAAGATGGCGTAAAGTTACATTTTCTCCTATGGCTAGTCTGGCCCAGGGCCTCGCTAGGGAGCTGCTGAGTCCCTGCAGAGTCCACGCAGTGCTCTGTGGGGTCCTCAGGGTGGCAGGGGGCATTGGGGCTTCTTCATGCGGTCACAAACCTCCCCCTGCTGCCAGTGTGCCCTGGTGATGGTAGAAAGGTGGCTTTCACATCACAGGGCAGGGAGGCACAGTCCAAATGTTGTAATGCTTTTTTTCCTGGAGGAAATATTATGCTACTAATATATAGCTACAATATATGATTAGTTATATAATTACAATGTAATATATTTCATATTTTTTATATTATGCCATCAGAAGACAGATTAAAATACAGTTGTAAACAAGTTTTCTATAACCAAATATCTTGAAAGGTTTTTCCTCCAAGTAATTTCATCTTACGATTCAGAATACTGAATGGAAAGGTTTAACCGTATATTTTTATATTTATAAAGCTGTCAGAAATGATCTCAGCTTTCTCTTTATGACTGTACATTTCCCTCTTGACAGAAGGAAACATGATACTTATTTGCAGCAGGAATCTGTTATGGAACCTTTTGTCCTTGTGCATTTCAGATTAAACTCTGAAGTAGCCTTAAAAACTAAAATGTCTTATGCTTAAGTCTTAGATGCATATATAGATGTCCTAGGGTATCAAAGAATTATATATTTCTCAATACTGAATTTCACCCTTATGGTATTTTACCCTCTTCTGTTCTCTGCTGTGTTCTGTATATCAGGCTGAATGAACTAGGCTTTTTGGTAAATGATAGAAATAACAAAAAGACTCTTCCAATTATCTGAAAAGTCCTTATAAATGATTTTTAAGTCATTAATCTTGGTTGTTGTGACAAAAAAAGTACAATAACTCACTCTACAATGTGGAGTGTAGCCCTGGCAGCATCAGCTTAGCATTACTCAGGGAAATGTCCCATTTTCTTTCTTTCTTTTGTAGGTTACCAATGGGACTTCGTGCTTAAAATTAGTTATTATAGAGGTAGAGCTATTGGGAAATCATGGGTTTGATGCAATTATAAATTTCATAATACTGTGCTGCCACATGCTGTTCTGATATGTGGAAGTGTATTGATTTAGACATGCTTTATGGTTTGTGTTATGTGCCCCTAATCACCAAAAGCAATCCTATATCTTTTTAAATGTTTTATGAATTCATATCTCACAATTTTGGTAAAGAGAAGAAAATGCATGAGTATGTTAGAGTAGATGATGAGGGTAAATGTGGGGGAAAGAGAATTAAAAGTATAGATAGGATTGGAGAAAAAGTAAGAGTTGTGGAAAAGGAGAAGACAAAAAGAAAAGCAGAATGTAAATAAGAGAGAGAGAGCAGAAAAAAGACAAAAATTACACTGTCAAAATGGATTAAAAGAAATTCTTTCAAATGTTCTTATTAATAAGTCAGTCAATATTGTTTCTTTAGGGAAAAGATGTAACTAAGTGATTCCCCAAACATGTATACAAGCCTTTAAGATGTCTTGACATTGCATTCCATTTATCGCTCAGATAACATATTGGTAAAATGAAATCAAATGCTTTAATACAGTATATAAATTATAAGTTTCATTTGTGCTCTTCAGAAGCAATAGGTAACTGAATAAAAGGCTTCATTGAATAAAATTGAAGAGGGCAGGAGGAGTCACTTCAGCAAGTATTAGTGTACAAGTTCAGTGCACGCATAGTCCAAGCCTGTGCAATGGAAAATAGGGAAGCTCTTAGCTACTGTGCTGTCTTCAAAATATGTTCTCAACATTCTTAAAGTGTTTCAAAGAGTTGTTCTGTTCTTGTGTGTTTGCTTCCCTATGATAAGATTCTGTGGTATCTAGAAGGGAAGATTAGTTTGTAGAGACCGGAACTATGTATAATGCAATTAAGAGAATGGTTTTCTTGAGGACAAGAGGTTTTTGTCTGGTTTTCATTTGAAAAGTGCTTATACTGTTGTAGGTAAAGTAATGTATAGCAATGATGAAAAATGATACCTGTTGGATATTAAAAGGAAGCTGGAGGAACTCATTGAGCGGTACTATAGGAAGGAGATAATGTGAATCTAGAGGCAATAGTCCTGAGAAGAAAACAGGTACAACGTTATCCAGAAAACTGAGAGGAGGTTGGTGATTTTTTGACCTGTGCCATGTATTTTCCCCACCACTGACACTAAAAATTTCAGCTTTATTTTCACAGCTTTAGTATAAATTGAGACTGTTAAACTCTTTTGCTTTGGCAGGATATTACTGAGTTTTTAAACATCAGGCTTGAGAAGCACTGAGCTGTCTCTCATGGCCAGGACAAATAGTCACAGTACAATTTCATCTGTCAGTCTGGCAACCTCTCTAAAGCTCCCCTTACTGAGTCTATTTTAGACTTTTGAATAGAAACTTCATCTTCATGAAAAATGCCTTTTTACTATTTAAAGTTTTTTTCCATTGGCTGGAGTTTTCCAAAGTTCTGGTTTCAATTTTTGTTGAAATGAACGGTTGAAAAATGTAATGATTTCAGTTGGATGGGAAAGATTTCCCCCTCCACTATGTTTGGGGGCAAAAGGGAAAAAAAAAGCAGGTAAGGGAAAGAGAGTTAAATCATACAAATTCATATAATCTGTAGGGTTTATTTTACCTTTTACTTCCCTTTCTAATGCCTGCCTTGTACATATTCGTGAAGTTTCACTGTATGTAAAAAAAAATAAGAGCAGGAGAAGGTCTATGCATAAGGAAGATCTATGCATCAAGTCTGATTTCATGGCTTAAGCAGGATTTAGAAAAATATGTATATCTTGAGCTCTGGCTTCTAGAAAAAATTTCATCCAACACATAAGACATTCTTCCTTATTTTTTCCTTTCTTTATTCACATATGCTAGGACACTGAAAGAACAGCTATGTGCTATAAGTTCACTTTAGCATTCAGCAATCTCTATACTGTATTAAATACAGGAATTTGGGAGATTATTAGAATAATAATTGGCCATAATTTATAACTTTCCCAAAATTCTAGCAGTAGGATAAGCCACAGAGGAATTATGGAGAAATTGTTCTAATTTGAATTCAACTGCTCTGTATCAGATATACTGTCAAATTCTGAAATATTCACCCATTTTATTAACTTTGACAATATATCACATCTGTGTTGCATAACAACATCTTCTAGGAGCTGACAATGGTTAAAAATACATTGTCAAAACATATTTCTAAAACTCCTTTTTTAAAAATGATTTGGGGTAGAGAGAAAGCTCTAACTTTCAAGTATGTGAGATTATACTGTATTTCTGTTATTCACAGAAAGCAATGTAATGTGGCAAGAAATATAGTCGCTGTTTCATTTGATAACCATAAGAACAAACCTCTGCATAGAATGAAAAGTTGTATAAAAAGTTCTACCTTGGACTTTAGTTTTAAAAAAAAAAAAAATGCATGAAAACTACTTCAGTGCTCTCTATCAAAGTAAGTGTGTAGTGTTTTGCAATGTGTATTTTTCCCAGTGAAAAATCAGTAAGTCCTATATAATGTTAAAGTTTCAAATTTCAGAATCTGTTTCTGCTACCAAAAAGGTCATTGCTAAAAGGTATGTAGAAATGACAACAAAAAAAAAATATTCCTTTTACACAAATACATTCTGATGGTAACCACAGTCAATAAGCGTCTTCCTGCTTTAGGAGAGATTTGGAAATATTAGGCTTCATATTCTGATTACTTTCATGTATCTATTCTGGGCAAAACTAGATGTGTTTGTTCAAAGTAAAATGTATTTGACTCTTAGTTTTTCCATATGAAGGAATTAAGTATGTAGCACATTCACAGGTACATGTACCCAAAACCCCTGTTTCTCACTTGGTATTATGGCTTATGAATTACATCAGAGCCAACACAGTAGTTCAAAAGCTTTTATTCCCAGTATTAGATATATTTTTCATATCCCAATGAAAGTGAAGTTGTGACTTGAGGAGCCTTTAAAACTGTAGTCCTTAAAGTTTTGTGCTGCATTCTTGAAGTACAGTGCAAGATCATTCCTTTAATTCTGATACCATACCAGAGAAGCATTTGCTGGCTGCTAAGCTGTACTTGTATATTTCATGAACAAAAAAATGCATCAATGTTGAGATCATTTTCAGCTTAGAGAAGCTGGCATTCTCTGTTACCTTCTATTTAGCAAACAGCATTGAGGAAAGCCAGTGACTCAGCGCTGTTTGATTGTAACTGAAAATAATCTCCTATCTAAAATTTTTAGTTCCCCAGTAAAAACCCAGGAAATGGTCTGACCAGTTGCAGAAGACAGAAGAACATACTGTCTGACTGCAAAGCAGCACTTTTGACTTCCTCCTCTTCTGCCTTCCTCCCACCACTGACTTTCCCAATAAAAGTTACCAGGTACAGATTTACTAGGAAGGCAATTAAAACTTGAAAAACCTGGGGTTTAGATCTGTGTGTTCCTCCATCTTCCCAATATCCACTTGCAGAAATTATTTTTAAATGTGTGTTCCAGAAATCCTACAGGCCTAGGCACAGTATCAACATACTATTTATGGGATTTTTGCAAATACTAAGTAAAGTTACTGTTCCATGGTTTACACATACTGAAAGCAAGGTGGGGAAAAGAGTAGAACTGATTTTAATTTTCAAAAATTCCTACCTTATTTCTCTTTCATATAATAAATCCTTGATTGGACAACTCAATCAATGCTCTCTTCTGGTTAACGTAGTGCCATTCTTTCACACTTTTTCTCACTCCTTATTGCCTCATTGGGCCCAGGACTGTGTTAATGCTGTTCTATATATAAAACTGAAGTTGTGAAAACTTACAGGTGTGCAGTGAGTCTACTCTCTTTAAAAGATGCCAACTGTAGTTCTCACCAGAAGATCTTTTTAAGTATCCAGAAGCTAGTAGATGGCATAAGATAGTGTAGCAGTAAATACAGAAATGTCAGTTGAAAAATTGTTTTTGTGATGTTGATGTCTATTTACTCAGTAATGTGTCTGATTGGCAAAACTGTACATGTATATTTTCCTGTTCTGAACAAAGAGTCCTTATGTGTTGCATATCACATTCTGTATGAGACTTTTAAGATGCACAGAAGTAATCTCCTTAATGTTGACTTAAGTTTTAAAAAAATAGCCCTAGTGAAAAGATTTGGTTGCCAGTCATAGCATTTGGTTCCTAACCAAAGGAGGTAATAATGAGCAAGACAAACCCAAGCCAGTTTTTCTCTGAAGACTGACCAATAAGTGAAGAAAGATTCTTATTTCAAGTAAGAAGTAGCTAATGGGCTCACTTGTCCTAAAATGGATATGAGTCATTTGAATGACCTTGTTCTTTTTGACTACACAGGCAAAGTAAAGCCAGTTTGAAATGTTTGTAAATAGAGTTGCTACAGCAATCATTTGCTAATGATGGAAAATATCACCTGTTTACTAGCTCTTGCTGTACTAAAAGATTATACTTACGGCAGTGTCAGTAGAATATTTTTCCTACTTACCCTGTAACTTGTTATGCTATTCTGATGTCAGTGGGGTCTATGATATTCCTTGTTCCCGTTCTTCTTAGTACTGTGATGTTTCTTAGAGATTGGTACACTTATGTATTAGTTCAAGAACTTAAATATTTATCTAAGACTAACTTTTTTTTTTCTTCTTTATATAACTAACAATAAAAGCCATATAGGTAACTAAAGGAAACAATAAAAAATACCACCAGAAAATCTAATGTCCAGCTGTAAGATCTTTCTCTAGGCATACAGCAGAGAGGTTTTATTTAGAGTTGAGAACAGGGTTTTTTTTTTCTGCAAATATGTATCCTAGGCACGTTGTAAGTAAAAGAACACTTTCTTGCATGTCACTTCTTACCTGCTAGGTTTATTTGTTAATAAGTCTTCAAGATGGCATGACATAGAACAGTGGCAAGGTCAAAGCAGTGAATTATCTTGGTGGTTACATTTCCTTATTTATATGTATATTGGAGTAAAAGGTTCTGGATGTCAGCCTACATGGAGGAAAAAGTGTTGTGCTGCAGGATGGAGGTAGAGCAGGAATGAACACAAAATTTGATGTTATTTAGGAAAAGATCACAGTACAGAGTCCTATGAAATAGAAGCACTTATCATTCTTGCTACTTTGTTAGGCGGAAAAAGCCCTCTGGGATCAAAGGGGTATTCCATATGGAGTTGTGTGGGGCAATACAAAGGTTCTAGATATTGGGGATGTAGTGCAGCATGGGGACACTGGTTATGGAGTTTGCTACATGCAGAGGTAATGCAGAAGTCTAAGAAAATTCTGAATTAAAAAAAGCACACTATATTGTATAGGGAACTCTTTCTGTGGAGTTTGGTGCATAACAGGTGTGTATGTGTGGGTGTAGAGAGGTGACGTGCCATAGCTGTGGAGTGCAACTTGTCAAAAAAAATATTTGAACGTCCAGTTCAGTTCTCAGCAAGCTTAAGTATTCTCCAAACCACAGAACCATGGAGACCACAGTTCTCCAGTCTGAGATAGTTGCCACTGTTTCAACAAGTACTTTATTTCCCTAAATTTGTATAATTTTGAAATGGTAAATGTTGGATGGAAAAATACCACCTGGTAGCATTATTTGCCTCTGTGTGTACCACAAAAATCAATGTATGTTTGGCTTCAGTGGCATTTGTCTTTGCCCTCCAGTCTTTGTTTCTGTTTCATGATACCTCGGATTGTAGTTCTAGTCTCTAGATATTTAATATAGTATATAAATAACTTGCTAGAGTAACTGGCAAAAGTCACTAACGGCCTTCAAAAATAGAAATAACAACAAAACCAGCAAGGCTGTATATCAATAGTGCTAAAATGAATAGAACTTTGAGTGCTTCTTTAATATTTAACAAGCCGTTTTGACGTATCTTATTAGGCTGACCTAGAATAGCGTATTCATACAGATTCTTCATTAATAATTAATTCATCCTGGGAAGAAATAAGAAATGAACTAAAATGCACAAAGAAGTTAGGATCCTAGTTCTGCTGATAATCTTATAGGCTGAGGTTCTGATTTCCATATGACCATCATGTTCTACTGTCAGCGATTCCATTAAATTTAATAGATATTCTTGTGATGTAAAGTATTGGTGACTGTAAGTAGACCCAGCCTAGTTTTAAAAGTAATTCTGACGGCTGTATTGTTGGATGATATAAGTAACTAAGGGGCCTCAGTTTAAAAATAAATGTGAGTTACATGAAATACATTCAACAAACATTATTATTTGTTGTGTTTGTCTGTATTACTTACATTATAGAAGTGCAAAAGGTCACCATCCAAAACAGTGTATAAGAAGAGACAATATCCATCCACTTCAAGGAATTTGTAATCTATATAAAGTCAGAGGTAAAAAGAGGAATACAGTGAATTCACTTCTTGGCAATATTAAGCTGATCAGTGTTAGAGCAGGAAGAAGAGCTTTAGGTTTTTTTCACTATGCCTTTAAATTAAACTAGGCAACATTGAGAGATGTGATCTTGCTGTAAGACACTAGAGCAATCCTTCTTTTGTTTGTTTGGTTTTTTGCATGCTAACAATAAGAGAGGACTGCATATAGTATATTCTTTCATGGAAAAAGTAACCAACTTTTAATCTTTCACTCATCAAAAAGCATTCAAATAAACTAAAATCATGTTAACTTGAAGGAATCATGTATTGGGTGAGATTTTCAAATGGCATTAGTTTTATTAAATATGTTTAAATCTTATGCTTGCTCTTCCTGATGTCAGTTTCTGCTTCTCCTTAGCACCTTCTCAGTTCTTCTTCAAACTGTTGAAAGTTAAAGCAGACTAGAGAAAGGTCAGCCAGTTAAAAACAAAAAAACCCAAACAGATGGACAAACACTAGCCATTTACCCAAGTAAATAAAGAATCACTTCCTTGAAATACATGGAATGCATTCTATAAATAGCTGAAGCATTTAGCCCTTGATGTTTGAGTGGTTATTGAGTATTTTGTAGGAATGGCTAGAGATTTCCTGGTAAATACGAAGAGGGCAGGTTTTACAGTGTATCTCTGGAGACAAGTATGGAGAAATCAGGACTTATATTCTGTGGATTGTTTGCACTTTTTTTGTTCGGAATTTATTGTGTACTCAAAGATTCATATTTCTTGTATATATTATAATACATATATATTATATAGATGTCTGAACAACTGTAGAAGATAAATATTCAGGAAGCTTTTTTAATATATAATTTTAACAAATGAACATCATGTAGTCTATTTGTACAAAAAATTTGTTCAACAGTACTTTACTACTTTTGTGATTGTCTAGTGATGAACAGCAACTGGTTGTGCTCTGTTTCGTGTGTGTTCAGATGTCACTATAAATATAATAGATCTTAGCTTCGTTTTCTTTTTTTTCCCTCTCAGGAGTGCTGTTCAGTAATACTAACATAATGTTTTTATAGGATACTCATGTGCCCACTAAATGCTAATCAGAGGTCACGTATCATCTGTTTTCTGACACTAAATTTCTGTCATCTGACTTAATATTCTCTGCTAGTGTTAGAGGATGTAATAAAACATGCAGAATTACTGTAAGGCATGTCTGTACTTGTTTCTAATAATTTCTGGTATATTGTTGATAAAAGTGTTGTTTGTAACACCAGTTGTACTGCTGCCAATCCTGCAGTGGAAATGAGATACTTTATCCCCAGAGGTGGCCCATGAATTATCAAGTAAACATACAAAAGAACTTGCAGTAGAGACTGAAACATAAATAATATTATGTAACTGCATAAATTTTAATTTATGAACCTAAGATGGTTTAATAGCAAGGCATTTTTGGAATATATTAAAATATTAGAGCTGCAGTTTTATTTACCAATGTATCGGGAAAAAATACAGAAGTTGCATGAACGACTGAAAAATACAAAATCTTTAAAATTTAATGTTGGAGAATGACAAGGACTTGGATCATGTTCCAGATTTATTTTGGACGGTTAATTCCTTAGTTTTTGTCCACTGTCATCTTTCTTCAGGAAATGGAAACATTTGCTTAATTTTCCATCAGAAATTAAACCTGGAGGGTTTTTTTGTATGATAGTCATCATTCTTCATTTCTGAAATTATTCAGTGTTCCATTTCTTGAACTCATCACCAAAGCCCTCTCTCAGCTTCAGCGAATCATCTTTTCCCTTGAATGAGAGGATGAAAATGCGAGACCATCACCATATAAGCTTACTCAGTTAGCAGATGTAATTGAAAAGGTTACTAATTTCTATTGTACAAGTACAGGAGTTTCTGAAGGCAGAAAACTATTTCCTCTTCTACTTATCTCTGTAAGAAACATAAGGACACCAGAAAACTATCAGAAAAGTGCAGCTATTTCCCAAGAAGGAGAAAGTGCAAGTGTAAAACTTAAAACTTGATGCTTTTTATAATTTTCAGATTATATTCTCTTAACTGTCTGTTGAACTTCATTGATCACTACTACAATATGTATGTTCTGATGTGTAGGAAGAAGTTCGTTACTGCATAAGATCTCTTGGAGTTGACCTTAATCAAGTGCCATTTAGCTAGTCTGCTCATGTGTGTACAGTTTCTTTAGTAAATGGGGCAAATATATCTGTGAGTAAAAGAAAAAAAAAAAGAAAAAGAAGAAAACCAAACCACCCCCCAAAAAACCGCCAACAAAACCCAGGAGTATTCTCACAACTGCTGATTTGTTTTTATCTTCTGAGCTGAGGAAAATTCAGAGGGAGTGAAAAGGGAACTAGAAGCTCTTCCATATTTCTGGTAAGCTGAGGCATCCTTAATAACAAAGATCCATGTAACGTAGACTGCTCGTATTTGTAATTATCTGTATATCTTTACAGTATTTGAGTAACTACTTTAGTTCAAGGACTTCCTTCTAACCTAAATGCTGGGGGATGAAGGTGGTGCTTGACCTGTCACTTTTCCCCTTTTTCTGCACTGAGATATATACTAAATGTTTTCTGCAAGACAGCAAAGTTAATCAATGCTCTTTTCTGTGAGAATCTCTCAGCAGGCTGGCAGTAGAGCAGACCCAATAGTTCAATAAGCCCAATCCCAAAAGGACTGGGAGTATGGGCATAGTTGCTGGTGAGCTCTGGTAGCACAGAGAAATACAAATAAAATCTGGAAGACCTCCCAGCTGTTTGTTTTTTTTTTGCTTTTTTGTTCCTTTTCTGTTTTTGTTGCAGAAAAGAATATTTTGCAACTGATGCCTTTATTAACCTCTAGCTTACTTTATCAGACACCAGATACATCAACTGGAATAACAAATATCATTAATGTCTTGCACTTATAATTACGATACAGAACAAGTTTAAAACACTTTTGGACCAGGCATTTGTAGAAACTAGATCTTTCTGCTTTTCTGGGTTTTTGAAGTCTTAAATGACTACAAGTCACTCAGGAGTAATTACATTCTTTTAATGCCTGTATTTATAGATGGCTGAATAGAAGTGTTCTGTGTCTGAGGTCCTGAAGTTGCTACATCTAGCCAGTATCAGCTAATTATTTTCAGTACTTTAAAAACAGACAGAGGAGATGTATTTTCAAAAGCTACTAAGGCATAAGTGTGTATTAATTTGACAACTTTCAAAACACTACTGCATTACTTTCAAGGTGGACATGGCAGGAAAATTAAAATAATATAATGATTGGAATATGCCTGATTTACATTTCACGATTTCACTGTCATCAAAAATGAAGTTTATGCTTCTACAACTGGTATAGAAAAGACCTTGCACTGTGTAATAATATACAAAATTGAGCAGGATGCATATCTAATATAGAGCAGATTTTTTCATGGAGTGAAAACCTCACAGTGTCTCAATCTGCCCAACTGCAAAGTGAAAATATGCCACTTAGTAAAGTGTCTTTGAAATTACTGATGTTCTGACCTGAGTATTTTGTGGTTACATATTTCTTACATAAGAAATAGCAAAGGTGATGCAGCATATAATGTTCTTAGGGCATGTGCAATAATTGTCTCTAGTTGACAGAATAAAAACTGGTGTGTTGCCAAGACTTCTGTAGTAGCAGTAGTTTGTTGTCAGAAAAACAGGGATTCTGAAGCAGCATTAATAATAATTAAAAAGGAAAGGCTTCATGGTGTGTGAAACCTTCATTCTAAAGAGCGTCTTGAAAATTTCTGAGTCTGAGATTGATCTATGATGGACTAAGGAAACTGCAAAGAAAGAGATTTAAGTCTCAGCTCAAATAAAGAATCTTCTGTAGACACCTGGCATATAAACTCAGCTGGAATGTTGATTAGTCTCACAACCAACCAGCGTGAGAGTTCCTGACTAGTGGGCTCTGAAACTATGTGAGAAAGGAGGTAGAAGACTGATAGCAATTTAAATTTTAGGTAAGGGGAAAAAAAAAATCCTTTCTTCTGCTTTGAGAATCAAGGCAGAAATGAGACTTTAGCCTCTGAATCTCAAAACAGTGTCAGATCTTCACTCTATTTGCACTGCAACACGTGCATGCTATCACTGATAGCAAAGTAAAACTGAATTAATATGTTTCAGGGGAGTAATGTGGCATATAAACACCGAGCAGAGTTGACGCTCAGAATTGAAATTTGTCCCCAGTTGAAAAGTGGCCCCTATAGACAAACTCTACATAGATGGACATGCATCTTGATGATGTGATGTGATTCTTCTGACCTTAGTGTCTATTTATCAAATGACTAAAGGTATTTAGGCAATTAACTCCCAGGTGAGTGAGATTTTAATAAGGATAGTACCTATTAGTAATTTTTGCTGAGGCTAAATATCTTCATAATATTCTACTTAAAAGAACTTGCATTATGCTAGTACTATGAAAACATAGGGATGCACTCTTCTCAAAGAACATCTTGATTCTGTGAGTGTGTAACATTTAAGACTGGTGCTTTTCCACTTGGAATAAAGAAAAGAGCAAAGCTGGTGGGTTTAGACCAGGTAACGGTTGAATAGTATTGACTTCTTATCTCTAGAACTCAAAATTTACAGAACCTAGGTAGTTAAATGGAAAATATATACCGTTCTTTCAGTAGGAATGTATTAAAAAAAAAAGAGAAACCTATCCAAAATAATGAACAATACATTCTTTCAGCTTTTCTTTTCAAAGTTGAAAGTATTAATGTGTGTGCCAACTGACCCACAATTAATTTTTTTCTTGTCCACCTCTCTATGACTCTTGCTAGTAAACATTTGCTAAATGTACATATCCCAGTGAAAGTTATTCAGACCTAATCTGCTGTTGTAGGTCCACAAGGATTCTAAACAGCCTGGAGCAAACTTACTGTCTGTTGCTGTTGGTTTTTTCCAAAAGTGTTTCCTGGTTTTGAGTGTCTTCTTCCATGTGAAGGAAAGCTGTTTGAGATTGTCACTCAACAGTCACTCAACTCTTTTGCCCATCACTTCTGGGACAATATGGCCCAGGAGTCAGATTGAAAAAGCAGAGCAGTTAGCATGCAGTTTAATCATTCAACTAAGATCTGACCAAATCTAGCTAAAAACCCCCAAAACAAACAAACAAACAAAACCCAAACAAAACAGAAACCCCAACAACAAAACCCCAAAACCTTTAGGTGAGTGCTTTATTCACCTGGATGGAACTCTGTCCACAACATTTCATGAGTAACTGTGTCTAGAAGTGTTTCTAGAAGTTGTTCTCTATTACAAGACTGTTCATTTCTCTTTGTTTCTTTCCTCAGGAAAAGTATAAAAAGGAATTTTTCTTCATACAAAATGTTTTTATGGAGATGGCACTAGACATTTCAGAACTGAAAATCACTGAGACACGGGTGAATGTTTGTAAATCTGTAGAAAAATTGGTTGCAAACCAAAATAACTGTGGAAACTCAGACTATATTAAAGAGAAGGAATACAAGATTGCCACACAAACCAAAAGGCAGAGGCAAATAATTCAGGTCATTTAATACAGTTGCATAGCTTAAAGCTACTTTTAGATATGCTGTCCTGAAGTATTACATATTAGTGGAACAGTGCTACATGAGTTTTTAAGTTTGAAACTGGGAAAAATATGGCTGACTCTTCTTAGCCTCCCATTGCCTTTAAAATTCCTTAACATGTTTTTAAGCTATAATTTTTCTCTTTAAACTCTGCTGTATATATGTAATACAGATTTATATCTCTACTGTAACACTTGTAATAAGCAAGATAATCTGAGAGTTTTGCATGATTTTCTGTATCAATGGATCCAAAGATCCATATTTTGAAATTTAATGGCAACAAGAAACATTTTAAAAATAAAATAAAATGAAAAGGCAGTGTGGAGCAGTAACAGTTTCTGTACAGAAAAACCACACCCGTCTTCCCTGGAAAAAGACTATTGATACTAGACTCAGTTTCAAAATAAAGGATAGCAGAGGCTTTATATGGTTTCAGAATAATAATTCAGAAGAAATACGATCATTACTCTTGTTCCTGTAACATTCCATGTTAAGAAAGTGGTTGTTGATTTGTCTAGGATTATATCTAGCATCTGAGTAAGTAAGCTTTCTAATTACTTTTGCACGTTTGAGTGCAACTGTGGCAACAACCAAAGCATGACATACAGTCTGACATAGATTTTTTGCTTTCATATGTGATATGGGCACTTACGAGAAAACCAATAGACAGATATTTTTTTTTTAATTTATTTATTTATTTTAAATTTATATTTTTAATACCCATGAAATGAGCATAGGCCCATGAGAATTTAGGTATAGCCAAGTGCAAGGATAACTGAGGAGGCTAAAGGAACTACTCCGAAGTGGAATTTTATGTGATTTTTTGGTATCATGGGAAGGGTGTTTTGACATAGGAGTAGGACATGGGGTTAAAAGATTATCATTTATCAGCTGCTTCTCAATAAACATCTGTTTAGACCTTCTTTCTCTATAATGCCAAGTTGACTATGAGTTATGTTCTCTCTCTTTCACCAAGGAGTGAAGAATTTAAATTCACCTTGTACTGGCTGCAGGGTAAGAAAACATGCAAAAACAATTACCATGGAGCTTTCAAGTATTCACTAAGATTTATTAAATTATTTTTCTATAATTTCAAAACAAGCTTGTTAAGTGAGGCCTAATCAGCAATAGTTTCAGACAGGCTTTAAACAATAGATGCTTTAATTTTCTGTAGACCTTTATGTCAATGCTATGAAACTTAAGTCTAGACATGACTGTACAAAATTTTTAGATATTTAATCAGAAATTGATATTAATATATCATTATAATATTTAGCAGTAATGGATCATTTTTACAGCAAACAATTGCATATCTAAAGAAAGCATATGGTGACAAAGTTTTCTTTGTTGAACAGAGATTCAGCAGACAATCAGTGATTGTCATTACAATAGTACTTCTGTCTGAAAGACATACCAAAACGTGCCAGGAAGGAAAATAAAACAATTGAATGATAGCTATTCTTTTTTTGGTGGGGTTTTTTCCCCCCTCTTTAAATGTCAACAGCTGTTTCTTTCTGTAAATCGCTAGATAAAACCATCCCAGGTACCATAGCATGGGTCTCTAACGTTCTCATATACAAACAGTTTACCTTAGAGACATTTGTTTCTAACTTACCGTTTAACCTACAAACATAATCTGCTGGTCACTTCTAGGGATGAGAACTCCTGTGTTATTTGCAAATGAAGTTGTGCTGGTTTTATCTCCCTTCAAATATTTATGTTTACAATATCCTTACTAGTTTTGAACTGTCTTCCTTTTACTTTAGAAAACGTGCACAACATGCATTAAGGCTTTTTTCCTATTGCCTTTTTAATGATTTCTTAAAAAGATGCTACTACTTTTCAGAAATACTTTGATTCTATCAACTTTTAGTGTGCTTCATGGACATTAAGAGTGTATTTAAGTGTATCATGTTTAATTGCAGTCCACTGGAGAACATTTATGTTTGTCATTTAATTTGGGTTTCCAGATTTGCAGTGCTCTTTTTGGATACTTAATTGTTTCTACATATAGACTTGCAATTACTTCTCCTACTTTGCATAACATTTAATTGCCTACATCAGTATTGGAATGGATTGTTAGAAGTCTGGCCAAATAAAGATGCTCCTGATAAAGGTGTATATGACAGGGCTTTGAAACAATGTGGTTGAGGTTTTGACAATATGATGTTTGCATTGTTGTATGTTTTGATGATATAACAGTGTTCCAGTGGTTAAATGTCTCCTTATCTGTCCCTAAACTTGAACTGTTCTGTAAGCTTACTGTAGGTCAACTGTAAGCTACATTTTTGGGTGCCAAAATACAAGGGAAATGCCTGTGGGTCACAACAAAGAGCATCAAATGCAGTCTGTCGCTCATCTCACTGGACTTAATAGTTGGACATGCATATGACAAAAGAAGGCAAATGACGGGTTTGGATGGCAGTAGTGGTTACTGCAGAGCACTGCTATGTATCCAGAGCAGCATCGACTGCCGGGTTCTCATTCTGCCAACTTGCAACAATAAAATAATAACAGAATTTGGAAGCATGCAAAATGAAATGGCTCCTCATGATCTCTGTCCTTAGACAGACCAAGCAAACATTATCCAAGCAGTATTCGTTCTTCATATCTTTTGGAAAAGTTCTGAAATTAAAGCCACAAAACTTGTTCTGTGATGTTAAAAATTTGGGCATGGAGTGAAAAAAAAAAAAAGTGTAAATACATTAATAAATAAATTAGTTATTTGAATTACTAGACAGATTTTATCTCTGTTAAGTTTCCACTGAGGAAATATAAGCAGGTCTGGGATTAATTTGTCCCTTTTAATGAACTTGATTTTTGTTATAGAGTTGCCATGAATAAGCGTGTAGGCCAGGCTACTCACTTCCAGAAAGTCAGGAAAATTGAATTTATGTAACTCTAGAGTGATTTATAATGGATAATTAAAAAAAAAA
>VXBL01006680.1:1263964-1320089 GCA_013400195.1 Aramus guarauna | reverse complement strand
GGATTTATAAAGGAAAAATAAAAAAAAAAAAAAAAAAAAAAGTGAAAATGCTTAGACTGGTATTAAGAATGTATGCTTATAATTGTGTTAGTTGACTTAGGCTACAGGCAAAAAAAGTTTATATAATGTTCATGCAAACATATATACATGTTTTAGGCTTTTATTAGCATATTAGGCATATTAGCATTTATCCTAATTTTACTATGGAGACCAAGTCATAACACCAGTTACTCATGTTTGAGAGATTAGGGACTAACATTCTTCTGCTTTTTATAGGTGGGACTTTGGGTTAGCTGTTTTCCTTTTGGGAGGGCACAGTTCTGATAAAGGGGAGATAAAAAAAAGTGAAATTGTGGTGAAGACAAAAAAATTTGTGTGACATTGAAATGGAATAGAATTCATAATACAGGTAAGACTCAAGGTGTACAAGTTGGTAGAAACAGTGATGATGCTTGGGTAATCGTATGACAAGAAACAGAGGAGATATAAGACTCGCATTGCAAAAAAAAATTTTAAGAAAATATAATAGAAAGAGAAGAGAAAATAGAAACAGAGGGAATAACCGTGTGGGTGAGAGATCTCCTGAATATTCTTGTTAATTAGGCTATATTCAAAAATTTAACAAACTAAGTTTTCAAGCAAACATTTAATCAAATTCTTGGCAGAAGTGAGACAAGATTTTGCCAACTTTCATTTTGTGATTGGCTCTTATTTTTAATATTGTTTTTGGAACCTGCACTCGTTGCTGTTCTGTCTTACTGTAAAAAGTTATAGTTCTGTTAAAGGTCTGTTTGCTGCCTTTCAGAATGCATGCATTGCTCCTTGTTCCCAGTGCAGAGCATGGGAAGTTTATTCCAGCTGAAGTGGATATGCAAGAAATGTCTTCTAAAACAAACTAACGTCTGTACTGGTAAAATAACAGATGGCTCTTATCTGGCTCCTTTTTGTTTGTAGAGAGGATCTGGTGGAAGAGAACATTCCTGTTGGCAGTTTTTGATCTTAATACCTAGTGTAAACCAGTACAACAGGAAACATGTATCTATAGTGACTCTCTGACAAGTGGATATGTGTGAAACCTGCTTAACATCAAAACTGTCTGGACAAAAATGGTGGGGAGAGACTACAATCCCACATTCTGATTTATATTTTATTGCATTTTTTAATATATTTTTTTCATATTGAAGTCATTCTCATTTGTAATTGAGAGATGTTTTCCTTCTCTACCTATGCACACTGGAATTTAGACATCTTAAAAGAATTTGTGTATACTTTAATTATTGAATTTCAAAGTTCTATATGTTATCTTTACTGTAAAGATGAGGATACAAACATATGCAGAGTATAAGACACACTAAGGTACGCACCACTCAGCATTTTACATATTTTTGCTTCTTTTCAAAACTATTATTTTTTTTTTCCGGCTTTCTACTGTGGCTGCTCTCTTGATCATTCCCTCTCAGAAAGTGGTCTTCCATGTGTGGCCATTGCTGAAAAATCAGGTTTAAAAACAGAACAGAATTACTCCTCAGAATACTGTGCTAGTTTTCTTGTAATAAGGATACATAACCAGTGGTAACTAACCAGGTAATAAGAATCTGTGTAAGGTCATTAAAAGGTTATCAAACCAGCTTGTATCTGATTTGAATCAATGCATTCTCTAAAAAGGGTATTTTAGCTTTTACATGTATTTTCAATGGAATTCAGCTTATTCTGAAGTGTGCTTTGAGCACTTAGGCATACTTTGGTGTGCACTCTGTACACTTTTGTTTTCTTGGCTGCCATTAAACATCTATCAAATGTAAACATCTATCAAAGCAAGAAGATGTGTGACTGTAGTTAAGTGTTATTCCATAAATGCTTAACATTAGTTGGGACTTTATAATTTTTTTCTCTCCTTTTTCATCATTTTGCTTGATAGAAATTCTTAAAAATCAAAAACTGTTTAGAACAATTAAAATAATTCATATATGTGTGGCAGATGTTACGAAGATACAATGTTCATGCAGAAATTCAGACAGCTTCAAAAGATTTTAGTTCTTTCATGACTTTCTGGGGTGGGCAGGGAGAGTAAATGTAGTTTGCAGAGGTGGCTAATAATAACTGCCATATCAGAATGTATTGAAGTGAGGAGCGGAGAAGATTATATTAAACATGTATATATGCTAAATCTGCTCATGCACTAGCATCTTCTATGAAGAAGAAAGTATAATTTATCTCAGCTTTACAAATACTTATTACAAAATATTTATAAGAAAACAAATCCACGTCTTGGTGGGGCTTTACCCTATCATAATAGACTTTTCTTTCTTGTGTGGTTTTTGTTTTTGGTTTTTTTTTTTAACAAGATTTTAATAGTAAAAAAATGCATTTAAAAAAGTAATTATTCAAAGCATTCAATTTTGGGAACCTTTCTCAAGATAATTGAATCATTCACTACAAAATACTTCATCTAACTCTGCCACTACATAAATCTCCAAATATTTCAATACCTTTCGGGTCCAATGCAATTGGAAATTACTTATTGTACTGTAGCAGAATACATAATTCAATGGCAAGTCATCATTTTCTGGGTGGTTTTTTTTTGACCATTTGACTTTTCATATGGCTATATTCATAAATGAAATACCTTGGAACTGAGAAAGACTTAAAAATGTAAGCAATGACATACTTTACAACTGCTGTATGTGCAACCAATCATTAATATTACTTTTATCTTAAAAGCATTGGAAACTTTTTCTCTGCTTAAAGATAATCAGCTTGGTTCTAAATAAGGGAGTGTCTGCAGCTCACAGGGCTGCTTGACGGCACCGTGATACTTGCCCACTTGGGAATATATAAATATGCACTTGTGGCTGAGTTTGAAAACTAATCTTCCGTTCACATAGCAAGGGTCTCGCTGGGATAAAGAAAAGGGGATGTCTCTGTGGGAGAATAATGGCTTCTATAACCTTGATCTGCTTTATGCTTACCATAAGGCAAGTCCCAATTTTTCCCTGCAAATTGCATGTAATTTCAGGTTCATGGAGGACTATATTTTTAGCTGTATTTCCCTGTGTTCCTCTCCCTTCTTTGTTCCACTGTATTTTGTTCTAATGTATTTCTAGATTAAGTGTAATTGAATTATTTTAAAGGAACTTGAACTTGGCTATATCAGCAGAATTTATGGTTACTGCAGTTAAGAAACTTGCACCAAAAGAAAGAAGCTCCTCAAGCTTGATTGAATATTCCCATATGTATCAAAGATTGGATAGCTAGGGCATGAAGCAGACACACACATGCACATTTGGTAAACTGGCCTTTATAAAATGTTATCAAAAGTATTTGCCATGGAAGGGCTACTAACTCTGGATTATATGACAGACTTTTATAACTTGTTTTCAAAAACAATCAGCTTGCTTATACAGAGCTGAAAATACAGAAATATTTGGTAATTTGTGACCCATAAGAGATAAAAATTACTTAGAAGAGAGAGAAGTTTCTAAAATTCTTTTTTCCACATTTTGCTCAAGAGTATACCAGACTAAAAATAAGCCTAATTATTAATCAAGCTATTACCATGTCTCTCATTCCTATATGGAGTTAATGGAAATGTAAGAAGTCTGCCTCACTATCTAGAAGCTGCAGGAAAAACATACTTGCCAAAAAGATGAATAGTCTTAAGAGGCAGTAGCGATAGTGCCAAAAAGAATTATTTTAAATAGCTACTTCTGTGAATTCCTGGAGAAGCTATATCAAATGCTGAAACATCAGTGATTGGATAAATTCCCCAGGAAAAGCTATAAAGATCCAGACAAAAGAGATATATGCTAGTGGGATTTGTGCTTAAAGATCAAATCAACTTAAGGGAACCCAATGGTAACACTACAGAGGTCTTGTATGCAGAAATTCAAGAGGCACCTGTCATTGCTTTCCTTAGAGACCTGGTGACCATGACTTGCAAACAAATGCAAGGGAGAGACAGTAATACAAAGAGAAACCATAAAATATGCTTGCATGCTTGAGTTAGCTTTGTTCTTTTGTATATCTCCCTGTAAGTTCTTGCAGGAGCAAGGTTGGAGGCAGTCAGACACCTAGAAATGGCTTCTGCAAAATAACAATGGTTAGTCAGAACTATATATTGTTCTTTCTGTCTCTGTCTTTGATCCATTTTTCTTTAAGCAGTATGTTTTAGGCTGTTGAATAATCTCCTGTGACTGCCTGTGATCTGTTGTGAGGACTTGTGTTTTGGATCAGTTTGTAGAATTCAGTCTCCATTTCAGAGCTTACTTTTCCAAGCCACAAGAACAAAAAGGGTAATTCTATAATATTTAATTCAGACAAAACCAAAAGGCAGGATAAACTTAAAATCCTAATTATATAAGTTATAAAATCTATATAATGTGAAGGTAAGCCTACAAATCTGTATAAAAATCTTTGCTTCTAAATATAAGGTAGAAGGGAGCGATGGAGGATGTAATATTTGTACACCTGTCTGTCTGATAGGTAGATTATAACACCACATCTTTTGTTCTTGGTTTTACTGGAGTCTTACTGCATGACCTTGTGCAAGCTACTTCATGATTCTGTGTCTCAGCTTCCCCATCTGTCCAATGACACTTATAAAAACATTTTGAGATGCTGTGGTGAATAATGTTACAGGAATTAATAATTCTCAATTCAGATGAAGAAAGAGGTGTATAACCTTTGAAAGTAAATGCCCTGCTGAAATAGTGTACGTGTGTGTAAAAAATAGTCCTACACACTAGGATAGATAATGTGTAGATCATATTATTAGACACATATATAAGGGAACAGAGGTCTATTTTATAACTTCAATGACACATTTTCAGATTACTTGAAATTTTAGATTTTTAAAGCTGTGCTTACTGACAGATTTGTTCACTAAAATATTTAAATTTCCATTGATATTTTCCAGAGAGGTGATTATGCACTTTTGCTTATAACTTTCTCCTTTTCCTTTTTTAAAAAAGAATTAAATGCTCATCACTGAACATCCCCCCTGCTTCCTCCTTCTTCCCTCAGTCCCTTATATGCTGAGCCTGATGTTATATGGTATGGAATATCCCTTTGGTCAATTGGGGTCAGCTGTCCCGGCTGTGTCCCCTCTCAGCTTCTTGTGCACCCCCAGCCAGTCGCTGGTGGGGTGGGGTGAGAAGCAGAAAAGGCCTTGGCTCTGTCTAAGCACTGCTCAGCAGTAACTAAAACATCCCTGGGAACCCTGTTTTCAGTACAAATCCAAAACACAGCCCAGTACTAGCTATTAGGAAGAAAATTAACTCTATCTCAGCCAAAACCAGCGCAACTCCCAAATTCTAGTTCTAATAAACACATTAAAACTTACTTGAAAATAATGTATCATGAGTTTGCATTTCTGTTGAGAATATTTTATGTAACATTATCAGTAATTCCTTGTTGAAATAATTGCTGCCAACACTTTGCTTCTGGACTTGTGCATATTAGCTTTTGAAAAAAAAATTTAAAAAAAAATTATTCTTTTTTACTTTACTGAAGTTGCTGATATGAAAATTACCATTAAAACATTTGTGAATTGCCTTCTTTTTCTTAATTAAAGGTTTTGTAAGTAACCGATTTGTGGACCTGGAACATAAGATGATAACTGGCTATACTTCGCTGAGATATTTCTATTCATTACCAGAATAGTAACAAGAGAAGTCTTTTTCTAACAACATTAATAGATTAGAGTCATGCACACTGTCAGATAAAAGGTTGTCTTTCATAATTCTATCTGGTTCAAATAAATATAATCTTTACTTCTTTAAAACCAAGTCAAATTCATATTTTGTTCTGTTTTCTTTCTGCTAATTTGCTGCAGTCATAGTAGCTCAAACAGCATTGCTGGTTATTAGCTTTCTGAAGTAATTTAGAAGTTAATTTTTCTTCCTTGTGAGAAAAAAATAATTACTGTATACTTGAGCATAAAATTATTTAGAGCTGGTAGAAGTAGAAAAACATGAATGGAAAATGAAATAATTAGTTAATTGTGAACCTGTAGTGTTGCTCATGCTCAGAGGGTAAGGTCATGAGCTTAAAAATAAATTGCTACTGCGATTTTCAAATCAGTCTCACATAGTATCATTGTAATCTACTTAGGATGTTACAGACTGGATAGGTGGACATGTTAATCCTACATAAAGATACAGACTTGCATGTAATGACAGCTTATTTTTTTCAGGGTGGCTTTGGAAGCAGTGTTTTGATCTGGAAAAGAAGTTGGTGATTGGCAATCGCATATTTACATCCAGTCTTTGATTGAAAATTACCATTTGAAAAACTGTGCACAAGAGCACAACAACAAGAATGTTGTGCTTTAGGTGAATGGAAAGTGGATACAGCGTGTTATGTGGACTTTGGTTGTATATTTTCCCATAAATACACTAAGACATTATATATTTTCTATGATTTATTATGGAAATCATGATAAAGTGACTCAGCTTTGTCAGTACAGATTGTTAACATAAATAACGAGAATCCCATAAGTAAATAAGCATGGATACATTGGATCTGTTACAGATTCTGTGAATTCAGGATCCTGGAGGTCATTAACGGATTCCTGGGAAAGGGTGTAAAAATGGGACAAACATAAACCAATATTTCCTTAGCATACTCTTAGAATACAGACTGCAGCATCCTTGTACCTTGAGGCTTGCTTTTTTTTTTTTTTTTTTTTTTTTCCCCCCTTGGGTTTTAAATAGTGCGTGTATTCTTCTTTCCCTTTCCGCTGCCAGATTCATATCCAAATCAGATCTGTTAGTTGCAACCCACTGGAAAGCAGATTGGGAGGAAAACTGTTTCTCTGGACTGCAACCATCTCAAAGTTTTTAAGTTGAGCTAGGACTACATGTATGCATCAACCTTTGTGCTTTTTTTTTTTTTTCTTTTTTTTATATGTGACCCCATTATTTTCATTGGATTTCCTGCCTTGTATTAAGTGCTCAACTCCACCAGCTCTGATAAGTTTCATGGGTTAGATTTACTTGTCTGTGTGCATTGGGTCTGGGTTTTGTTGCTTGTGTTAATGGCACTACATGTGTCTCTTACCAATGACTAAAGCAAAGTTAAGTTTTTAAACTGTCCTGCTACACTGTTACCGTTCTCAGACCTGTCATTGCTGGCATGTACAAAACCAGTACATCCAGTGCCTCCTGCATGTCTAACAGCCTCTGAGCACAGCGGCAGTGCTCTTCCAGGAGCAAGAGAATTGCCCTATGGCACGAATACAGAGTTGGCCATTTTCCGTGTCTTTGGGGCATCCAGCAATGTGTTGACAGAAGTCTGGAAGGCAACTCTCTCATTGTCAAAAGGAGTAGGGCATATCTGATGATACAGCAGAACGAAAAATAGATTTTAAAAGATTGAAATGTTATGCTTTGTACTTTAATGGAAGTAAAGTATACATTTCTAATGGATATAAAGTATATGCTTTATACAAATGTTTAAAGTATACACTAATGCATTTCTATTTCCCTAAAGAATCATACCACTAAGTATGTTATTTCCCAACCACAATCAAAAAGTTGAAAAAAAACTTCTTTTGCATCCTCAAATAATCTCCTTGGATGCTTTCATACACTTTTGTAGCTTTTCCTACATATTAATTGGATACATCAATGCCCTACAAAATGCAAATAAAAGCTTTTTCACTCAGTCTATCAGTTGGAAAATTCAAAAGTTCAAGAAGCACTCTAAGTACCCTATGAAATATCCTATAATTTAAGAAAACCCTTATGCTTCCTAAATTAATTTCCACCTCAATTTCTCAATATATTAGTGGAAAATTATTAACTTGTGGACTTTCTGATTTCTGTACTGATCAAAAAGGGAGGAGTATTTTTTTTAAGTCTCTTTGAAGAATAATGAAAGCAAATGAAAGATGAAGCAATTGAATAACATCAAAAAGAATTATAATTTGATGCTGACCTTTCTCTCTGCTACTGGTCAATTTCCTGTTCAGGATTGTATGTTCTCAAATGTACTTCAGACAGATGGATCCAAGCTACAACCATGAATCTAGATGCGCAATGAGAGTGAGCAAGTTCAAACCCAAATTCCTTGAAAATTTTCAAGTTAGTGTTTCACTGATGACAAAACATAGATTCAGAGTTAATTTCATGATGCCTCTAATTGTTAAGCTTGATTTTAATTTCTTGACCTACTGAATAGCTATAATAGGAATTAACATCATGAGTTTGTTTTATATTACAGTATCATTATATGTAATGTATAGTTGCTGATAATTTCAGGTGTGCATATTTACTCCAGAAAAATATTTTGCTGGATGTTTTAATGAAAGTATCTTCTTTTTTTGAGAGATCATCTACGGTAGACTGTTAGACATTTCAGTTTAAATCTACAAAGACAGGAGACCAGGATTATCTCTGCCGTGGTACAGTTGTTGGTTAAAGGATTTTTCTGATGTTAGAGTATAATGAATTTTCAAAGCAAGCCCAAGCAACTGTGTTGCACTACCTGGTAAGCAGTACTATTAAACAGACTACTACTATTTACTTTTTTTTTTTGGTTACTCTACTACTCATGCTGGCCAGAAATGTAATGGGATATAAATGCAGAGTTGCTTAGCAACAATGAGTAAAATACTGTGAAATACTGTGTTTCCTTTTAATGTTGTTGGTTTGTCTTTTGGGTTGATTTTTTTTTTTTATCATAGATCTCTTTTGATGTTTATGTATGAAAAATAATATTGGATATTTTTAAAATCAACAAAGGTAAAGGGATCCATAACTGTTTAGACCAGAGCTATCCATGACACAGATGTACCAAATGCCTACAGAATGAATTCTTTCTGATTTAATTTTTATGGATTTTTGTGGTTTGTTTGGGGGGTGGGTGGTGTTGGTTTTTGATGTGGCTTTTTTTCCTCCACAAAACAGTAGGAAATTTACTCTCTTCTAGTTTTCTTGGGAAATAATGGCATATAAAACTGCTTTCACCTCCTGCATTCTGTAATGACCTTGTAGTACTGATATGCTAATGTATTCAAATGAGACATTATGTTTCAAAACCCACTAGCAGAGATTAAAAAATGCCAATATACTAAAAATAGAAATACTTTTGGAATGGAGATATAAATTTAACTGTGTTCACTAACCTAGAAGTCAGGCTCTGAAAATAAATGTTTTGTCAAAGGCCAGCAGCAATATGGAAAGGTTGGTGCCACAAATGTTTTGGCAATGGCTGCACTGATTTCTTCATTAGAGGAGTGTTGGATAAGCTTTGATGTTAGAGTAAAACGTGAGAAGCCTTGGTTACATTAAACAATTAGCCATGCAGCCTGAGCATTGCTGAAAATGGAAGGCTGTCAGCAGCAGCATAGATGGGCAGAGCCATAGAGAGACATTTTTGCCTCCAAAGCTACAACTGTCCATATTTCTGTCTGCATCATGCTCTTTATGCATTACAGACTCCTTTCAGCTTTTTTCATGGCATATGCATCTGCCACAGCAAACCTACAACCATTCTGTGCAGCAGCACAGAGTGCAGAAATACTTGTCCAGATTTTGTGTGCCCCTAGGTAAGTTTTGTGACAGTTGCTGTTTTTCCTGAGTGGCTTGGCATGCGAGTATTTACAAAAAGTAGCAGTGAATTGGTCTCAGAATAAATACCTTGTAGTCTCAGAACTAACTGACTACCTTAATAATGTCTGTTGTTAAATATTACGGTCAGATCCAACTTCTTTTGGGATTGAAGGCTGGATAACTTTCTTAGATCAAAATAAGGCTATCACCAATAGGTAACAGGAACAATGTTGTGATCCTATAATATTTCATAATTATGAAATATTTCCTGATTTACCCATTGGAAGGAAAGGTCAGAGGAGTTCTGGTTAAGGATGGGGAGAAAAAAAAATGTAAACATAACAATTTTTGTCTTTTCCATCACTGAACTGATACACAAGTTCAGTTTTTTTTCTGATTAGGCAGTTCTTGTATTGCTTATTATAGGTTAGCAAATGGAATTAAACATGCAATTTCCTAATATATTACCCTGCAAGAAAATATCACCAATGGCTAAATGTAAGTAGTAGTAGGTCAACACCAGTGCTTGAAAGAGAAACTTGCTAGCATTTAAATATAATTTGCCTTTTCAAATTATGTCAGTTTCTCTAAATCAGTCCATTTATGATAAGACAGTGTAGCGGTCAAAGATTTTTGTTGTCAGGGTAAATCTGAATTTTTCTTTGGCCTTTATATTACTACAGATGTTGAGGTTCTTGACTTCTTTGTACAAGGCCTTCATGATTTAAACTCCGTACGGAGGATGAAATCAAACTATATTTTTAGATAAATGTAGGGTGGATAAACATGGATGGAAATTTGGAGCAGCATGTTTACATGTTCCCTTCAGACTTTGAATTTAATACAACTTAACAAAGTCAATTATCCTTGTTCATTCTTCAGCCATTTTAATTTATTAGAGAGAAATCTTTCACCATCGCTGAATTTTTGGGATTGTCTGCATCAGGTAAAAACGTTCATTGATTTCTTTAGAAATGCTAATTAGCTAGTGCCCCCGCTTCTATCAAAATAATATCTTATAGCAGAAATAGTTTTTATTATTGTACAAAATATCTCAAATTTTAATCTCCCGAGGAAAACATTACCGTATAGAAGATAAGTGCATATTCCTTGAAAAAGCTACACCCTGTCCCTCACGTCAACATATTTTTTGTATTTTGTCATCTGCCAGAAAGCAACTGGATCAGTCATATTGATATGCCTAGAACTAAAACATTTGAATATAGTTGAGAAGCATGATTATTTGGATCTGGGTTTTATCAGATGGTTTTTTCCAGTTCTTGTTTCATAAACACCAGATGACTCAATACAGAGGCAACAAAAGTAGTTCAAACATTATGAACATGCTTTTTAATTGCCTCTTTGTTTTGACAAGAAAATAAGAAAAAAATGTTTATAAAGTTTTCTTGCCTATTTAAATCTGTGTTGCCTGAGTACTTTCTATGTGACAAACAGCAGTCAAATTTCTCAATGCATGTAATAAGAAACTATGAATAATACTCAGATAGCAATATTGTGGCTTTTCTGGGCTCTACTTTCAGTAATTTGAAAATAAATTTACTTAATACTCAGAACTTTATTGTGTATAAACCTTCTTCTCATATCCCCTTGAAGTTAGAAATATACCATAGGAGAGGTTCAGGCCAGGCAATTTTACGTGCAAATTAAAATTCAGTAGATATACTTAATATAGAGTGATAAGTAATTAAGTTGCCCATGCAGGATTATTTTCATACATTCACTAATTAATAATACTGCACTGAATTTCGGTACTGTTTGATATAACTAGAGAGTCTTCTGCCACTCTTGAATAATATCCTTTTCTTAAACATCAAGCTCAATTTTATGATGTTTTGTACCACATCATTTGTTTGTTTGCCAGTTTGTCAGTAAACATAAAATAGTGCTCTCCCCAATTCTGCCTCCCCCAGTTTACCCATCTGATTTTCATAGACAGAAATTCCACCTCCTCTTACGTTTTATGCTACTGTACAAAGTCAGTTCAACTCTTCTGTTGTTCTCTGATATGACAGCTCCTGCAACTCCTTACTGGGAGGAGTATGGATCACTGGAGGAGTATGTGGGTCCTTGGCACTTTTTTCTTCTACCTGTCTGAATCCATGTCCCTTAAGCGTATCTTGTATTTTAAGCAACATTGCAGATGCAATTTGACCGATGCTGTAGCCTTTTTCTTAATGTCTTCTCTTTTCAAACTTGTATTATTTGGACTCTTTTTACCAATTAGTATGTGTGAACTTTGCCTTCCCTATCGTCCTCAAATGATGAGCTTCCCACGTAACAGCAGTTTTCAGTCTTTGCCTTTCTTATGATTATATTACTCCCTTTTCTGTTTTGTCTCCTCTGAAGGCCAATCAGGCTTTCTTTGTAAGATCCTAATCCACCTTTGTTCTTAAAATGCCACATAATTTCATGTCAGCAATGACTGTCATTAATGCATTCCTACTTTGTGTTAGCTAATGTAAATATGAAATAAAATCAGTCTTCATTTCAGTCTTTCAAGAACTGATAACCTCCCTGTGACCCAATAGTTTGTTTTTTAGCACTACCCATTATCACCTTCTCATTAAATAATACTTTATCCACAGTTCTTCAAAGCTACTCCTCCTCTAGCATAACTAATAATTGTGTACAATCATATAAAAATCATTATTAAAATTCAGATTCATAAAATCTATCTCATAATCAGTTCCCTTTTCAAAGGGAGGAAGGTGCAATCTATTACTATATCTATTTTTTTATAACCTACACAGCATTTGTTGCATCTTTCTTTTACCTCCATATCTTTCATGGGAATAATGGTTTTCATTTGGTTTAAACCATTGCAGTAATGCTTGTATCTGTTTCTTACTGTTCTTAAATACATCTATTCCAACTGATTTTTTTATGCCTAAGCTATATCTCATAAACATGCAGTGTGGATTTACATATTTCCATCCCTTAGCTGCTCATCATGCTCAGGTACAGCATCTCACATGAAACAAGATTACTTCACTTCTGCCCTCACCGACCTTTGTTTTTGGGGTGGGGGTAGGGGTGGTGGTTTTCTACTTGTTGAAATCTATGGCTAGAAGAAGCTAAACCCAACCCCAGTGAAGTAGACAGAATTCAACAGGCTTTAAACTAAAGTGTGTGCAGATAATCATGACTGTGACATCAGAAATGAGCTTCCTAATTTTTTTTCATCTTCAGACTGTAGAGAGTTTTGCAGCTTTGGTTTTAAACACCTGCATTTTTTTAAATCAAGATCTGAGACAAGTTAGAAATCATTCAGCTGTGTTTACACAATACTTAGCCATTTCTCTGATTTCCTGTTTAGACCTGTCTTAAAGAAGATTTATTAGCAGGATGAGAAACTCTAAAATAATGTTGGAGTTGAGATCATAGTGTGTGTATACTCAGTACTTGCTACTTTTAAATAAACTTTAAATTCTTGTGCCTTAGCAGAGGTAACACACAAGTTGTAGTATGTAAGTAACTGGATGTGGCAAAAAATACTAGAATTATCTAATAGGTGAGCAATTGACAGGCAATGGAGCACTAGGAAGTGCTGTGGGGATGGGGTGAGGAAGGAGAGTGAGGAAGCTGGCAGGAAATGGGACCAAACAATATTAGTACAGGTGTTCTCTTATAAACACCTCACTGCTTAAATTGATTCTGACCATGGGAGTTTCTTCACCTAAAGAACCTGGGTAAACAGTCTGGATAAGCAGAGGTAAACACCTTCATTTCAAGATTTGACCTTAAATTAGCTCTTGGCTATGGAACAGATAGGTGAAGTTTATACGTGTAATTACTTTGCTGAAATTCTGTCAGACAGATATGGTAGCATGACTAATAAACACAGAATTCCTGAGAAAGAGGAATTATCTTTCTGTGGGAAGAGGAGCAGCTACCCTTGTTGAGATTGCAATTGCAAAGTTGATTTTTTCTAATCTTTTACAGAGGAACTTTACTGCCTTAAATTCCTTTGGCATCTACTGAAAAAGACATTTTATAAATTAGTCCAGAGAGCAGAGACCCTGCTGATCAAGGAATAATAATTTTGCTATAATCCACCTGGACTACAGGGTAGTGCACCTTTTAAACCATTATGATCTTATGATTTATTAATGGAAAAAATATATAAAACTTTTACTGCAGGAAACTGCCATACTTTTTACCTCTTCCAGCTATTTTTTTCTGTAGTGACATGAAGAATGAGGCACATTAGCCTGTTAATCTTTCCAGGAGCATATGTACTAAGTGGATGACTACGGTATTATATATTTTAGTGTACTCTGCAACATAACATATAGCTACTCTAAGTCAGACAGGAGGCCGCTTTCCTCATGTTAGTACCTTGTTTTGGCAGAGTTAGAATTAGAATTGCACCTGCCTTTTCCAGTTCTCGCACAAGCAAATGTTAAAATTGTACAAACCTTACTAGCAACAAGAAACCTCATTCTCTTCAGCTGTCCAAGCAACCTTACTACAGGCATGTTAAACAAGTAGTAATGAGGTGAGAGCATACAATGACACTTGTAAACATTGCCCAAGTACCAGTAGTCAAACTTGTCTTTCAATTTTTTGTGCACCTTTCTAATATTGATGATCTACAGAATTGAAGAAAATGTTTATTTTTCTGCAAATATGCATAGAAGTGAAATCTCTAGAAGAGATGTGTTACCACGAATAGGTTACGCTCCTTTGAAAGTGAACTAATTTATATGTGTGGCAAATACTGGATTCCACAGTGGATGCTGTGGGGGAAGGGAGGTAAAGGGCTGTAGCCTGTCTGTTAGCACCTCTCAGTGTTGCACATATATATGCAGTGATATGATATATTGGTGACTGATCTCCAGTATTTATATTGCAGATGAGTATCTCCTTGAAAACAGAGTTACTTAGTGTTAGGAATTTCACTGAAAAAAAGACTGTGCTGATCAGAGAGGATGAACAAATTGCAATTTCTTACTTTTCAACTTAAGTGAAAATGAGTGATTAAACCAAACTTTTGAGTAACATAAATTTGTATTAAATATTTTCTGCTTTTAGATGGAGTAATTTTCTACGTTGGTTACAAATAATTATCCTAGTATCTTAATGCAGAGTGTTTGTGCATACATGATGACAGCAGCTATTTTTGTATGCAGGTAGAATTGCAGTCTGTACAGACAGGTTTGCTCATAGAGTTGGTATGAACAGCTTGTATTAGCCAAAGAGCAACTGCATGCATGCAGTTCACGAAGTGAACTCCAAAACCCCAGTGAGTTTCCCTAAGAGAATAGACCTGTTAATTCAAGTAGTTTGACTACATGACAGGAACTGTGGAGCAAAATCCTGTCTCTGTTAAAATCCAGTGAGAATCTTGCTATTAACTTCAATAGATGCAGGATCAGGCAGTATGTTCCTATGTGACTTTGGTGCCACATTTTGCTCCTATAGGCAGTACTACTGTAAAACTAGGGATGTTTATTTCATACATTTGCTCAAATATACCAGAATTAGGATTAAATAAATACTATAAGTAAGCATCACAGTGTTGATTAACAAAGTATAATGTGAAAAATAATAAAAATTACAGTTGAATCTGGCCTAGTGATGAGAGTACAAGAGCAAAGAAACCAATTTTTATTCTGTCTACTATATTCTAATTTTTATGGATACATTATTAAAAATCTTCTTTATAGCCATATGTATTGCAAAAATCTCAGTAGTGTTTGGTTTTCTACTTTTTGTAATAAATAAGTAAAAATAATTCTCTGTATCTGTTACAGTCCCACTGTAAAGCGCAGAGGGACTAAGAAGTTCCATATTTTCATATGTTTGCTCTGCAAAGCTTTATTTGAATGCAACTAATTAAATAATGTCTGCTACATTTCCTCTGCAGTGTTTCTGGCATATTGAAAGTTGCATAGCGTGCCAAAGAAGCACTTTTTTATACAGTATAATTATATACAAGTATCGTTGACACTGTCAAGACTGTAAAATATTTACTCAGCTTGTAAAACATAGTGTGTTAAAAATACGAAAAATAAACTTTAAAAGAGAAAAAAATCTTTAATCTGACAAAAATATTTTTGAAAAGAATATGAAATATTTTTGTTTGAAAGAAGGAAGTGGAAATTAATTTCTTTCAAACACTGCATACGATGTAAGAATATGGCTTATTTTTTATTTAGATTAATCTGACTTTAGTAAGAATGTAATTTTGAGTAATATGAATAGAATTTGCATTTTAAACAATTTATGGATGATTTTCGCTTAACCAGACAGAATACATGAGGGTTTTTTTCTTTTAGACACTGAACTGTTTATCTCTTTTCCCTCAATTCTATGTTTGTTTGCAGATATATAAAACTTCATAGACATATTACTTACTGAATCAAAGTTGAAATAATGATGTAATATTCCAGGAATTTTCTCTACTAAGCACTTTCCAAACTGTGACTCTGCCATTTGCTGAACCAATTTTGCAGGCTCAAAGAGTATACAGAAGCCAGTTGTAAAGAAATCTTTACCAATTCCTGTGCAATGTCCTTTAAGACTTGACTCTTTCAAGACTTATTCATTTTTTCCTTATGTCTATAATGAAAATAACTGAGAACTCTTGGCCAGATGCAATAATGGTGTAATTTAAAACATTAAAAAGTAGTTGAAATTTTCAAATAAAGACAGGCAACCTTTGTATTTCATTTTGGTTCACTTTTGGGTTTTTTAGTGTACTCTATTTTACTCATCAATGTAAATTCACAAGACAGCTGAAATCCATTGCTAGTTCTGTTCATCTACAGGGAGAAGCAAAAGGAATCAAAGCTAAATTTATATTCAGCTGAACCGAGGGCAAAGTGAGAAAGGAAAAATGCCATGCTGCAAAGCAAGGCAATCTATGGGCAGGTATAACCCTGGAAATAAATTAGAATAACTTAGGAGTTTCTCTATGATACTCAAATGATGGACCTTTGCACCAGCTGAGAATGTGATGAAGTGACACATGACCTTTTAAGTCTGATGGGATTTTGGTATGCAAGCTGGAGAAAAGAGGTTACACAATTACCAGGAGATTTCAGGTTTTTTCAGAGGGAGTCGGTCGCCACACGCCTCCCGCAGGCGACAAGAGTCTGCCCGACTACTCCTAAAAGAATTGGCTGTAGCTATTAAAATTCAGTGTTTACAGTGTGAACCTAGCTGAAGTAATTAAATTAGTACCTATTTCTTGGGGAAATAAGGATCCCCTATAGATCACCACACTAGTTGATATTGGATATATGCTGGCTATCAACATTAATTTGTAGGAATTTATTTGACGTCCTATCAATCAACTGACCGTATAACATTGTCATGAGAACTTTGTGTGGCTGAGTCAAATTCATCCCTAAATTTGACAGAAGATAAACTTAATTTAAAAAAAAAAAAAGCTTTAAAATTTTGTCAGAATTTTGAATATTTTTAGTAAACTTCATTGCTCCCTAGATACCAGAATCCTTCATATAAACTCATTCCAGGAATACTGTCTTTTTGTTCAGTCTTTGGCAGACACTTATTTAGCAAGCACTGCACCTATTTTTCTCTTGCATATCACTGCCCAATTCAGGGATTGTCTGAGAAGGGCTTATATAGAATGCAGAAAAGTTCTAGGAAAGTAGTTCTCTGTTGTGCTTGTTTGATGTCATCTCCCATGTCACCTGTGCTACAGTGTAGTAAACTGTGTCTCCCCAGGGGAACTAAAAGGGAATCCCCTGAGAAGCTCAAGTGAGGACAGAACTACCTGGCTGAAAGGCTTATGTTTCATAGACAAAGAAAAAAGTTTATGCCATTCTTTTAAATGAAACTTTGAATCAGGTGTACTTCAGTTATCACCTTTGTGTTCAAGCAGAAGTATTTTACAGACTTACTGTGTTTCTTTTCAGGTTTCTGAAATAATTTCCACTGTCTGCCCAAGAGGGAGTTTTCCTATTGTATTTAGAAAGAAATATGAATTACTATAAATGTTGATGAAGATGATTAGTATTCAGAGGTCCCACAGCTTGGTTCTATCATAGATGATATTTGGGGTGGTGGTGGGGGGAGAGTATCCTGCTACCTAACAGCATCGCTGCCGTGCCTCTGATTTTCTGACTGTATACTCATTACACTTTTATCTCTATCCAATAAGATGGCTTTTTGCCGCTAACTAAAAGTTTTAAGTGCTTGTTCTTTGTCCCTAACTGTTCCCATGCTAAATTACTTGGTGCTGCAGAGTTGTAACCAGCCTCATCTGTTGATTCTTGCCATAAGTGGAGCCAAGACATGTTACTGCAAATAGGGCCCTGGGTTTTCACACTGCTTGTCTGTGTAAAAGATGAACAGTTGTATGTTTCATAATAGCAAGAATGACACCTTTCTCCTTTTGTTACTGCATCATTTGCTTTCCTTTAATTTATTTCAACAGAACAGAGAACAGGCAGTTATTTGCATCTTTTAATCACCCAGTCCAAGAATTTTGTGATTAAAAGATTAGAAGAAAAAAACCTGTACTGTGATCCCGAGATTTGCAAAGTAGTCTGGTGTTTTATTTCTACAGCATTTCCTGAATTTATATGGAAGACATATATTAAAAGCAAACTGTGTTGTGTTATTAAAATTCAAGAAATTACCTCTTTTTGTGAAATCTTAAATTCAAATGACTCTATATGTGGAAATATTTGTTTTCAATGTAGCTGTTGAATGGAGGTTCATAGTGTTGTGCTGGTTTTATTTTTTCCACAAGACTTCCATTTTAGATTCAAATCAGAAGCTAACTTTCAGAAGAGAACATACATGAGAAAAAATAGGTAGATCCAGTATAAGGAGGAGATTAGAGGAGATATGGAATAGTAAATTTAACACTTTGTTTTAATTTGGAACATAGTATTTAAGTCCTATGGAATGCCAGAATAGTTTTTCACTCCTTTGACACAAAATGTAGCTCAAGTTCTTAAAATTAGGAATCTAATAAAAAAATCAAAACAAGTTGTAGGACTGAGCTGGTATCTGCTGTAGTCCTTGACAGTATACTTGAGCTGAATTTTTTTCTGGATTTTTAGGACTTAAAATGTCCTAATGTTTAGTTCCATGAACTAATTCTCTTAGCAGAAAAGAAAATTCTGAAAGGGAAAGATGTCTCTTGTAGGTTATTTCTTAACTGATTTTTTTTAAATGTCTTTTGAGTTTTCCTTCAATTTTTATTTTTAATGTTAAAACAGAAAAGATCTCTCTCTATTTCCACATCTATCTAAAAGTTCTCTCAAAAAAAAGTATTTTTCAATTCTAACTAACTCACATAGTAATTCATTATTACATTGAAAAAGGAATTTTAAATGTACAAAACTGAAAAATTTATAATTCAGGGCATAAATAATTTCCCTGATATTACAGAGTAAATAATTCCTGTAGTGGTCACTCCTGTGGTTTGGATATCAGACTTGAAAACTCAGTTCTTTTATTCATTATAATAAATCCTATAAATCCACAGAATGATGAGGAAAAGTTTATCAAATAAAAAGGCTTACAAGAATTAATGCAAAAATATCCTTTGTTCTCACAACACTGGACACAATTCCTCATTAAATATATTGGTGGAGAAATAGCAACAGAACTCATCTGCATACCCCAAATAGTTTAATTTTATTCACTGGATTTAATTGTTGTACCTGCAGACAGAAGTTAATCTGTCGCATGGCATATAAACTTTGCAGAGTGGGAAATTCACTTTAAATTGCTTTACTATTGAATCCAATTTTCATACACACTGAGGGAGAAAATGTTTTTTGTTATGAATGGATGGTTATATATTTTAACAGCTTCACCTTTACCTCTAAGAATAGCCCAAACAAGGAATTCCTTATTTTCCACATAGTGCTCATAGCTATTTCTCAGATGTGTCTTTGTGCCAGGAATTGTTCTGAATTAGTGGATTACTGTCAGTTTGGGGAATAGTGCTTAATTATGGCAGCCATTTTAATTTTCAAGCACGACCCTGCAATTGACCATATCTCATCCTAGAACTCAGTGGAGTTCCACAAGGAGTAGATTAAGTGCACCAGCTGTATTTCTTTGAATACCTGTGTACCACAAGTAGCTTTTTCTCTGTTTCACAGACAGGCTGGTGTGCAGGGAGTGATTTGCCAATGCTTAGGAAATTGTATTTGACCAGAATGGGAGTGGAGAAATACCTGGCTCCTTTGCCTCTTCTGAAAACATGCCTCTCATTGTGTTGCAAACTGGCATTCAGCACTCTCATATCCATGATACTGATCTAGCAGCCCATTCTCTTGCACAGAAATTTCACAGTCTGTTAGAACCTCCCACGTTTTAAAGGATTGGAGATACTGGGGACTGGAGAATAAGCACTGGTAGGATCTGTTCTTTGCTTAGTCAGTGGAGTTACTGTGGAAATTGTTTTGATTGTGAACAGACTGAAACTCTAAAGTACAAGAAAATCATCTACAATCATACATACTGTTAACCTATCATGGGATGAATAATTATTAAAAAGGGAAGCTTGTAGTGTGTGTGGGTAGGATAAAGTTTTTCACCTTTTAAGTTGTGTTTAATTTAGACTGGAAGGTGGACTTCCTCTAAATGAAACCCCTGGAGATTTTTTCAACTGAGGGAAGAAAAGAATATATGAATATTGGGGGTTTTTTGGTTTTACAGCAAGAGTAATTCCTTGTTGGCGACGTTTTGTCAGTACTACTAGATCTACAACAACTTTTCTCTCCCCATTTCCTCATCTCCCATTCTATCCTCACAGGTGCACACACACACAAACAAATATAAAACAATGAGTAGTCAAGTAGGATTATACCTATACTTATGGTACCCATATGTGTACAGGGGGATCACTAGGAAGTGGTTTATGGGGATATTTATTAGAAAGTTTCAGGGAAAATAGAGCTGAAATCTATTTTAATATGTTACAAATCAGTTTTGTAGATGTATAGATCTCCATCAGCCATGCCCCATTATACTCAACTCAAGATATTCCTGTGTCTACAACATCTTTAAAGGTTGTATTCTTGCTGTACCTAATTGTATATTATTGCATTATAACTTGAAGATATTGTTTTAAATTCCTATTCCATCTTTAAAAGAAATGGTGGCAAACAAAGCAGCTGCATATCCTCATTTTTTTGATGCTTTTACAGTTTCTTAGGCTGCAAAGTGGAAAAGGAAGGGTCAAAGGAAGAAGGTTGCATTAGACCAAAGCACTCAGCCAGGCACTTTTGGAAACAACAGGCTTGATTAAGTGTGATGTTCCACTATTTTTGCCTGTGTATAACTGTCGCTTATTATAAAAACAATCAAACCAAATAAAGGGACGTGTGTCAAAGGCTCACAGAGACAATGAATATGGAGGTTCTAAAACTATGCAATATATTAACTTACATGCAGCTAATCTAGGGGATTTGCCATGCTTCATACACAGAAATGTACATCATAGCCAGAACATCATCACAGAATAGTAATAAACTCAAGAGCCCATTTCCTCCATGAAAACCATCAGTTTAGATTTTTGAAGGGATTTTTGGGACCAAAGTCTAGTTAGATTTTCCATGTTTAGACTTTCTCCCTGTTGTTTTGATAAGACCTGGATATGTAAAATTAAACCTCATTTTTCTGCATTACAGTTTCGAGCTTTTCCCACTTTGAAACATAATTGTAGTGCATTTTGATTTGATAGTTGTGGAAACAATCGCTGTACTCCCACACTGTCATTAGCGGTACTTTCCCCCCACTTCCCTTATGATACCCAGAGAATTGAAATTGTGTTGTTCTTTTTAGGTCTCCTGAGCTGAATCCATTTAATGCTGAAATCAGTGGAATTTGGAACAGCTCTTTGTGCTCTGACTGTATTCAGGGGGGGACTTTTTCACATGAGAATTTGTCCTCTGTGAGAGTAGAGCTGCTGCTGTGTATCTTGGGCTGTAACTATCCCCTTGATACGACTTCAGCCATCTGGGAAAGAATTCTTTAATTAAAGGATTAACTATAATACAGAGAAATGTAAGTGCTTACATCTAAGAGAGAAATGTAGGCCACACTTCCATGGTGGAGAAGATGATTTGGGAAAAAGCAGCTGAAAAAATTTTCAGCTGGGCAAATGAATGCCTCATATTTTAGGACTGAGAGAAAAAGTAAATAGGAACTTTAGGTGTAGAAAGACAGCCAGGACTGTTGAACACAAACAATAACTTAATTTAAGCAAAGATGAATTTGCTACTGGAATAACGTCCGTAGATCTGGCCATTCATGGATAACATGGCAGATTGCAGAAAATGTGTCTGAAGAAAGAAATATATTTTAAGATGAGGCTCAAAGCATTAATAGGACTTACATGTATCTTGCTCATGGTCTAGAAATGCACACTTAGGAAGGGAAAAGAGATTTGATTTTAGAGACCTTATTAACCTAGAAGGCAGAAATACCAGATCCTATGGTATCAAATTTAAAGTAGAAAAGAGGAAATACAATGCAACATTTTAAAAGTGACAGTGAGTAACCACTGAAGCAGATTTCAGAGGGAAGAACAAAATTTCTCATCATGTGAACTTTTTAATAAATTTCTTTTAAATATTATGTTCTAGATGAAGCTCTAGTTAGCACTCCAGTAATTCTTGCATGTCTACTTCAGAACTGATAGGTGAAATGACCAATTTTAAGTAAAAACTTAGGTTGTAGTGATCATTTTTATCTTAAGAAGGGAACTGAGATCTTGCCTACTCTCCTACAGCAGCAATTTTTACCTAATATGGTAAAGAACTTCATTTTTTTTTTTTTTTTTTATTTTGCTTCCTGCTTGCACTTAATTGCGTAGAAGGACAGAGTAGTAAGCTTACATGTGGTATGCCACACATGAAATTAAACCTAAATGCCTATTTAAAAGGTGAAAGGAAAAAGGTTTGAATCTCTTAGTTGTTATATCACATCTATTCTGAATGCGCAGATTAGGTTCTTTTGGGTGAAAGGAATACTTTGTAAAATGGACCCATCCAAACCCCAGGAAAATGAGATAGTGGTCAGCATTGAGATAATGCAAGGGAAATGGAAAGAGCTGTAGAAGTTACTTGTGATATCTCTAAGAAGCTTTAGTTTAGTTAACATGTATTTACTGTGACTGTAACCAAATCAAAGCAGCATGCCTTGAACTGTGTTCGCAGCTAACCCTCTCTAAAACTACAGGTTAATCTGATGAGAAAAAGAACACCATTCAGCTAAATTTCTGCCCTTCTGCTGCTTTCCAGTGCATACAAGGTATTGTCTTTATCACATATTTTGCCTCTCCTTCCGAGTTTAATCTATTTTGATGTATATGTGAGGTTTTTGTGAGACTTTTCATGTACACTTTCTATCAGAATACCTGCTTTCCAAGAGTGATTGAAGACCAATTTGTCAGACATGAGTTTAGACAGTCTATTTAATTCTAATTGCTTAAAAATGGGGAGACTCAGCAGGATGGAGCTTCTCTAGAAACAATATTATTACAATATTATAATTTCAAAAATAGAAGTAATATCTCACTGTGCTCACGTTTTTCCTGCATTGTGCAAACCTCTAAAGAGTAACAAGTACAGTTTGTTTGCTGTTTTAATATATATTTTCCAGTCCTGAAATCTTTATACAATAAAATGTATAATATTGTATAATGTGTAAAACTCTGGCACTTCAGAGCTCTGTGTGGAGAGCAGGAAGAACATGTAGAAATATAGAAGACAGATTCTATGGAATTTTGACAGTTAAAATATAAGTTCCTTGGGCACCCAGGCTAGTTTACGGGAGAGGAAAGAGTTCCAAGACTGCACATATTTCAAACTCAGCTGGAATTTATGTGCCTAACTTCCTTTTACAGATCTATACCTTTACCTAGGTAAAAATGGCATTAAAGAATTTGTTTAAAATTTTTATTAAAATATGTAAATCATCTGTCTGTATGTTGTGAAGAATATATATCCACTAGAAGTTGCTCTTAAAGTTTTTTCAAATTACTACAACTATACAGTAAAGAAAAAGAATATACAGAGTAGTGTAACAATATATTTATAAGTATGAGGATAGATGGAAAAGATACAGTGTTATGTTACTTTTGCATTTCATGGTGGAATAATATATAGCTGGCAATCCACAGAAATGTAGCATGTCTTTATTTGATGTCTTTCTGGTATAAAATTCTTCAGCACTAGATTTTAACATCACCTTTAGACTTCCACAAGCCAAATTGCATCATTTGTTCCATTTGAATATTATGAAGATTCTTGTTACTGAATATTATTTTGTTTGTATCTTTCTGTTGCATTATTTCCAAAACAATGTTTTTGAAACCAGATTTAGCTTTTGAATGGAGGTGGATGTTCAAGGGTTATAAGGGTTCGAGTTAAGCTTTATTTATTTTGTTATCCATGAGGCTTCGTGCTTATTTTAAGGTTTTGGAGTGATTTGCTGGGATTCATCTTCCTTTCTCCTCCCTGCCTCCCCTTCTTTCAAGTGTTTATTTTTCTCTGTGAGGAGGACTTATCTAAAACTCTCTTCCTACAGTTTTTAGTATAGCATGAGGAAAGAACAGCCTTAAGAGAAAAATATTGACTTTTTTATGTTTGGTGGTTTGTTGTTTGGGTTTTTTTCTGTTGGGGCTTTTTGGGGCGGGTGTGTGTGTGTGTGCTGGGGGTTTTGAGGGAGTTTGTGTTTTTTTAGTTTGTTTTGGTTTTTTTTTTTAACAGGTTAAAGTATTGTTCTGTCTTATGGCTTTTAAAAATTCATTTGTTAGTGCATAATGAAGCAGTGGAATGTAGTAAATTAATTTATACTGTTGGATTTTGTTCATGTTCTACTGTGATGTGAGCATGCATTATGCATTTGGATTTTATTCTGCCTGTGGTTATTATTGTTCACATGTGATAATACGAAAGGATTAGTACATTTTCTTTCTCGAGTCTTTATCTGCCTGCATTGTAGACATGGAAAAAGATGGTGGTGTAACTGCATTTGTTCTAAGATTATTTAATGCAGTAACAACAACATGGATAACATGAACAAACAAACATTGATTTAGCTTAGTGGGAGATTTGCGATTAGGTGGTACAGTATTTACAGGCATTTCTCAGATTCTTCAGGAAGTTTTTATATGGAAAAACTTATTCATACCTTTGTCGCCATTGTATATATAAGCTTGCTATTGCACTATGGCTATGTAGTACTTCATGAAAACAAATTCCATCACTCAGAACCTGAAAATCCTAATATCATAGACCGAATGCTGATCACATAGTAATATTGTTCTCCAATACCTATTTAAGGACTGCAATATATATAGTTACAGCAACTAATTCATTTCAGTAAGTAAAGATAAAACTTTATTACTTCATTATTAAATCTATAATAAATCAATTAGAATTTTATTTTAATGATTACAGGAGTGCATTCTTTTAGAAATAGTGTACAAACATTAATATTGCTGTGAGTTTTGTTTGATTTTTCAGGTTAAAATACAAACCTATAAAAACTTATATTTCTCTAGTGTATCTGCAGATTTTAGTTTAGATGTTAAGGTAACTTCCTGACATCTTTTTCATACTGACAGTCCAATGGACTTCAGTTTCTATGAGATTTTCACTAAGCATTTTTACTAAATCTCCTATGGCATCATTATTAGAAATAGAGTTTAATTCAAATTGTGGGTCATAACATTCCTAGCATCTCCTAGAACTTGTGGCAAGTTGTACTTCAAGAAAACCAGGAGCAATACAGAAATTGTTGGTGTATTCATAAAGCCATTCCTAAGAAGACTAGGCTGGCTGTTTGAATAATGGATGGCTCAACCCATTTTTTTTTTCTCTGGTCTCTGTATTAGAAAGATTATTTGTTGTCATTAACACAAAACATATTTTTTTTTTCTATTTCTTTCCACATTGTCCTGCTTTTTTATTATATTTTTGTCTGCTGCTCAGAAATGTACTCATCAGTGCCTGATCAGGTGTCAGTCATGCTCTGTCATATCTGATTTGTTTTACTCACTCTTTGGGACTTTCTCTCTTAATTTTACGGCTGAGTTTGACATTCAGGGTCTCTTCCTGTGCTGATTATCTAGAGATAATGAATGCTGCTTATATATGCATGTATTTTCACCTTAATGTAAAAAAAGTCTTGACATTCAAAAAATAACACATCAGTCATAGACATCTAAAAATAAATAGATTAATCAAAGATACCTTGCCTTCTCATTGCTTCATTCAAATTATGTTTATTTGTGAATCTTAGTTTCTAAGGACAGTATAATTACCTACATGGTGTTATATCTTTATGGATTTTGACTATAACTTTTGGTATCACTACGGTTTGATAAGGAGCTCAAAAAAAAAAAAAAAAAGATTACAATGTATTTAAACTCAAAAAAATTGGTGAAAGAAAAAGTTGTTAACAATTATCTTTTTGGTAATCAGTTGGATATTACCATATGGAGCTTCAGATGAAAGAATAATTTTGCCATTGATTCCAGTGGGGCCTCTTGCCAACTCCTGCAGCAGAGCCAGGCCAGGATATGGGACCTGCAGCAGCTGTGGCAGTCAGTGAAATAGCGAGGGGAAGTAAGGCCACAAGAGGATAGAGGGGGAATATCATGCCTGAGGTGTTACTTTACGATATGATGGTAGTGGCCAGGAACGAAGCTTCACAAGATGAAAGTTGGACAGAAGTAATGGAAAAGATACAGGTTCCATCCTGGAGTAGCGCAAAGGCGAGAGAGGACAATGCAATGCTTTCAGGAGCACAGTTACTTTCAACATCATGCAGATGTCTTTTCTTGACCCTGCAATAAAACTAACAGGTTGAGGTTAAATACAATGAACCATTCTGTCTTGTTCTGTTATTGTCTATTTTAAAACTAATTTTGATACTGATCTTTCTTAAGCATTCTTAAGTTTTGTCCTGAATAAATTGATATGAAATAGCTGATCATAGGAAAAACTCTAATGTGTCTTGTGAGGAAATCGACAGGGTAATCTTTTAACTATCTAAGGCAATTAGGAAGCCTTTGTGAATGGCATATCACCTCAAATACATCCTGCTTTCAAAGTGAGTAATGTCTATGTCATGTAATATTTACATCCATTCAGACTTTCCATTAATGCATGAGAATAGATCCTTCCTTGGATCCATGTATATAATGTGATGAGGCAAGGGGAGATAAGCCACTTAAAATTTAAGAACCTGGCCTGTAAAGGGTCTGTGAATCCCAACTTATAGTGGAATAATATAAAATATATTTAGTCTAGACAATCATGCAGTAGTTTGTGTTGCCTTAAGTAGATGACTGTATTATCTTTAACTTATGCACCTTTAAAAGACTGGATGGATTTTGGAAATTGGCATAGTGCTGTTATCTTCAGTGGCACTAACTCATAGCAGCCAAGAAAAAACTCCAAAAGGAGGAAATGTTTTTGGGCATATCAGGCATATGTTTATGTATAAGGTCTAATGTAATTTGGTATGACTCCAATTAGGTGTTGGGTTTAGGGTAAATTATGGAGACTTGCTAAAATCCTTTGACATGAATGAGAAGCTTTTGCAAAAGCACACTTAGTTGAAAAATGACAGCTAAACAAAAACAGAGCTGTAGCAAAGGTGATAATCAGAGGCATACATGGAATGTATCAAATAGGCAGCAAATACACTGAATTTTGCAGGCAGCAGCTATCATTAGTACCCAGAAAGGAGGTGCAGCAGTCATGGCTGAGCAGCTGGGAAAGCCTGGAAGCACTCAGATCTGGAAGGAGTGGGATATAGGAAGGATTTCCCAGGTGTTCTGAGAACAATAGCATAATGTATAAAATTAAGCAGGATTTTTGGACTTTAAAACCTACCTAAAAAAAAAAAAAAAACAAAATGCTGACAGCTCAGTAAAGGGGGCAGCTAGCAAAATGCTGGCAAAATCTCAAGTGATAGTTGAGAAGAGAGAGTTCTTGGTTCTCAGTTCAGGCTGAGATGTCTCTGAAGTCTCCCTTCATGACATCTCTTCCCTTCCCGTTCCTTGTCTATTAACTGCCAAGTACTGCACTGATCCTGTACATTCAGATATGAGGGCAGAGTGGGAGAATTTCTCCTGATACCTGAAGTCACAAGCTTCCAGCCTCCCCAGTCTTGGGAGCTATCACCACTACTCATTCAAATGCAGTTTCCAACTGTTCCTCCTTCTTTGCATCATTGGTTTCTTGCAAGGTCTAAACCTGCATGTTCTCCTGTTCATCCTTCCCAGATGCTACAGTCTGTGCACTTTCTCCTGTAACTCTTTTGCCTGTCAGTTCAGTTGGAGAACACTCCCCTTAGGTGAAGCCACTGTCACCCCCAGCCCGAGGCATGAGGCACCCCTTCTGCCTTGGGCCACAGCTTGCACAACACTATCTCAGAAGTGGACTCCTCAGGTATCAGGCCACTTCCTTCAGCTGGAGCTAGGGGCCCAGGTCCTGGGGCACGGCACCAGCATTGAGCTAAATTGTAATTCAGTGATGCAGTTTGGTGCATGTCACCATCTCTTGAACTAAAGAGACATAATTAGGTATGATAGTCAGTAGATCAAATTTAAGTGCCCAACATAAAGGATAAGGTATAGAATATTCTAAAGCATTTCAGGTATGTTAGTTCTCCATTATTTTCAATCAAGGCTGCAAATGAGCTGTGTAAGGAGAGTATATCAGTGGAGATTGCTGTGTAGTTGAAGTGCATGTGAGTACAATTTTATAGGTGCCACTTTCCGTCTGCTGAACTGTATTTTCCAATCAGAGATAGAGAAAGGTGGTGGAACATACACTGGCAACTTGTGCTTGAATTTTCTGTAAGGTAACCATTGTGAATGTTCAGCCAAAATCAGTACACAAGATTCGAAGAGAGTACAATTCCAAACTGTCTTTCCAAGTGTGATTTGCTGTAGTAGTGAGCTGTGCATCAAATTTCTGTCAAAGCCTTTATAAATGGCCTTTCTAAAATACTTCTAGAAATGTAATTGGAATGTTAATTGGAAAAAGTTGAGCTCTGTGACGTTCCCATAAATCTGGGTAAAATGCAACAACTCTACATTTATACTACTCCAATGAAAAACATCAGTATAGACTGTAATGAAAAACACCAAGGCAGAATCTTAAAATACAAATGGTGTCCAACGTCTTGAAAACTAGATTTGGATCTGAAGTCTCACTGGTTTCAGTTAGAGAGTGAAACTAGCTTCCTATACCTCTCTAATCCACACAGTTCAATTCTTCCCTGGAGAATAAACAGGATATGGCGATCTCAAACAGAATTTCACCCATATAAAAGGCCAAATTCTCTTGACACAAGTAGGTAAAATTCCAAGGAAGTCATATATGTCAGGAGCACAACTAGTTTAAGATGTTGTAACTCCTAAAAAAAATTTAAAAAAATTTTAAAAAAAGCTAACTCCCCAAACTTTTAGGCTTTGAAAATTGATTTTTAAAAAGTAAAAAAAAAAAAAAGTTTTACATTAAAAAACTTTTTCACTAGTTTTAACTGGAACTGCCAGTTTAAAACCAACTGAAATTTACAAAATGTTCACAATACTTCAAACAAGTTTTAGAAAGATTCAAAAGCCGTATGTTTTAATAGCAATGACTTTGCTTACAGCTCAACATTGGCTGTCCATCAGATCAGACTGCAAGAGCTATTCATGAGATTCACAGTAAAGACCCATGCTAACCAAGTACATTATTGTATCGTCATTGCAACTGTAGGAACATGTTTCTAATACTGAGGTGCATTTGGTCAGAACATTTGGTTTCAGAATAGCAGGCTGCAGATGGGGAAGAACAGATTACAGTGCATTGTTTCTTGAAGTGTGTTTTACAAACAAAGCCTACTCTAAACAATGCAAAATGCCAGCCTGTTCAGGCTGCAGACACTATAAATACAGTAGTACATTGCACACAGGTAAGCTGCACTGGGGTCACATAGTTATATTTTTCTGAAATACAATAGGAATTTTGCTTGGAAAACTGGAATGATTTATCTACACTAAATGCTTCCAAGCATTTTAAGTAAAAGGAACAATAATTTGATTAATTTAGAAAATTGTGGCTTACATGAAATCAAAAGGTTAGTGGAAGCCAAAAGTGAGAACAAGATTAAATCCTGGTTTAGCAGTATACATTTGAGACAAATTCAGGAAATGCAGTCACAAAATATATAGCTTATTCAAGAAGCTGGTAACAACCGCACCAAACCTAGCAGTGGAACAATACTAGAAACAAGGACAAAAACTCTTTAGGGGTACAAAGTCATAGGCAAGGAAGTCTGTAAGTTTTACAGTGAAGTAGCCTAAAGAAAAAGTGGAACCAAAAGAAAGAGGGTGATTTAACAGAAATTGTAAGAGCATATCTGTGGAGTAAAAGGTTGATTATGATGGCAGCTCAAAGTTGAAATAGATCTTCATTTGTTTTAGATAGAAGGTGAATATGGAAGAAAATTTGATGAATAATTTCTCCAGCTGTTCTCTGAGGAGATGACAACTAATGCCAGCAAGAAACACATTTCCCATGAGAAAGAACAACATTCAGAGAGCATCTAGCTCAAGGCAAGACTACCAGTTAAAGAATCAGCTGGCAAAGTGCCAAGGTTAAGAGTGATAACTACCTGAGTTTTGAAGGAAGTGGCCAGAGGGATAGGGAAGTGCTTCAGTTTCTTTATGGAGAGCATGAAATGACTCAATAGCCTGTTATAATTTCATACTCCTTAAGTTGGAAACACAGACTGTTCTTCAAAGTTTACCAGTTATCACTGTTTTTCTGCTGAAAAAAGTAAAATCTAAGGAGAAACTAAAAGAAAGATGATGGAAAACTAAACATGGTGGCATTAGGGAAAATTGTAGAATCCATAGACTGAGTTTTGCACGGAGCGTACTAAGTTGCAGTAGAAACAGTAACCAGACAAGAATAGGAAATTGTCAGGAGAGTGGTGATTTAATTAAGGCAAGTGAGGCTGGATTCCCTAAGCGAGAGATCAAGTCTAACAAATATGGAATTTTTCCAAGCACACTTAGTTACACTGTGCATATCATGTAAAGGTTTCTCTTATATGGTAAATGTCTGTTTAATTATGATATGCATTAATTACCCTATTACTGCACACAAGTGCACAATTGTTTGTGTGCTCTAAATTAAAGAGTAGATTATAAGAACATTATTTTTTAACTAAACCACAGCAACCTGTAAGAGTACGTAATTGCTTTGGACTAGAGCATTCTCTCCTGAAGAAAGAAATTCAAATAGCAGCGCCATCTCAACAGTTACTTTCAGGGAGGGGTGTCACAATTTTGTTTTCTGTCAAATGGGTCAACAAAACCAATTTGAGGTAACCCACAATTTTCTGCACTGAGTTCTATGAGCATGGGGAATGGTCCCAATGTCTCATATCTCCTTTTAATTGGTATTTCCATCCTTGGAAGTGACTTAGCTTCACATCAAAGTCTCAATTTCTTTGTAATCCTCTCCTAAAGGATGCAGGAAGAAAAAGTGTGCAAACAGTGTTTCTCTGATGTAGTACCCTGGAGACAGCTCTGTAGCTCCTCTTCTGGGCTTGTGTTGGCGGGAGGGGTCAACTCTCCCTTATCCCCTGTACTGTGAGGTACCACCAACTGTCCAGATCAACATACTCTGACAAGTTATGGCTGATCGTGAAATACACAGTCAATTCAAAAAAAGTAGTATTTACCTCTCTTCTACAACTACAGTTACTATTGGAACTTTAGAGACTTGAGAATTTTTTATTATTGAAAAGAAAAGTTTGCTTTGTCTCCTGAAACTTTTGACAAGTTCTTAGCAGCAGCAAAATTATGGGTATATTTCATTCATTGAAGTGAGGTAGTAGAAACAGTAACACTAATTAAATATATTGTTCTGAATTTTTTAATATGAATTATTTTAATAATTATAATGTTAAAATATTTAAATAGAACAGCTTGGAATTTGACTAATTGCTGGATTTGTGTATTATGTAACCTGATAAATATTTGTACAAGCAGATTTTGTCTTTTTCCAGGGAATATAAAGATATTACAAGTAATACATGCTGGAAGAGAAACAGTCTGACACCCAAACTGTTTGCATTTTAAGCATTTGATTAGGGATCTTCTACCCTACATCCAAAAAGATACACAACCAAATAACAAACCACTATTCAATTGAACTTTTAGCCTGGAATTTGGGAGATACAGAGTATGATCTTTCCTCTTCAATGGCCTTCATTAGGCTTTGATCATATTTCTTAGTCTTAGTGCCCCAATTTAACGTCTGCAAAATTAAAATTAGGTAACTGGGAGAGACTATTGTGGAATTCACAGTAATTGATATTAAATGTTTGGAATTACAGCAATAAGAAATTATAGAAATATCTATGAATTCTGTCTGGAATATAAATTGATTTAAACAGAAATCAAAGAAATCTAAGTTGAAATATTAGTAAAACTCTATTTATCGATGATATTTCATTTGTGTTAGGTACTGCAATAATGCCTTGGATCATAGAGTCCCCAGAGGATGTAAGATTTGCACAAATATAGTTTTGAAGATAATTAATTGTTTATTCAGAAAAGGATAACCATTGAAACAGCAGCACACGCTATAAATCTCATTAAAAGTTAATAAATTATCTGAATATCTTCCATGTACATTGGTGCTTCTAATCAGTGCAACTGTCCAGAGAGCAAGCTAGAGATTCTGGCAGTGTTCAAACAGTACTCCCTCCCACCACGGTGGCTTCTGTCAAATTCAGGGGAGAACTGACTTCTGTTTTCCATCCAGAAATGTTTCTTCTGCTTTCCCTGGAGTAGTCCGATCCATGCCAGTGAACATCTGGCCTACTGTGTTCTGTACATAGGTGACAGAAGTTCATAGTGCTGTATTTCTGGTATGCTCCCTGTGAATAACTCTCAATTTTCAGTAAGGTCAATTAATATTAATTACTATAAAGAAGGATGCCTGTATGAATGTCTGCAACAAAATACACAGCTTGTTTTCAAACTGCTTTTCTTTTTATACTGGAAACATGTCAGAATCTAGTCAGTATCTTTTGTGAGTATGGCCATATGTTTTCCCTCTGCACCCATGTCAGGACCCATATGCTTGACTGACTGTGCTTTCGTTGCATGCTCTAGAATTTTTCAATGGCATTGTCTCTTTATTTGTCTGCAAATAACTTAGTTTCAGTTCTGAGCTGATATTTGTGCAAGGAAACAATTATTTTCTAATTAAATATACATTAAACCTGATGGAAAACTATTTAAGCTTTTTTAAAGCGCCAGGATAGTAATTCTGCTACAGCAAATTCTGCATCACTTTAAAGAAACCAAATGAATTCTTCCCTAGCCAAATATTTTTAGTTTTATGAAGCTATGTGTTGCAGTGATGCTTCTATGCATAACAGCTTGTGCACTGATAAAGAACCTGTAGCAGGCAGCCAGTGACAGGCAAAGACTATTCCTGAGAAACCTAGATGACATAAAACTGAATTGAGTCAGAAGTTCAAGTGGGTAACTAAAATGCTGGACATCCAACTCATACAGCTGTTTCAAAAGGGTTATCCAATTGGATGGAGACTAGATCTATTAGAAAAGAATTCTACCATGACTGCTTTTGCACTATACTTTGTTTTCTGATTTATGAAGGTATAAACCTAAAATTACGCCTAATACCTACCATTACAGTAGTATCATAGCTTTTCTACCTACTGCAGGTAAATTTCTAGAAACTTATGTAAGCAAACAGGACCGTAGGAGTAAGCAAAGTCTGGAATCCAGCAGTTTCAGTCATGGACTGAGCAAACCAGCCTGCAACTGGTAAATCACTCAAGTTAGTAAATACAGTGGTGTAGTCAAGCGTATATGCAAGTAAACCAAACATATCTAGTCTTATGTGGAACAGTATCAAATTTATCTGCTTCTGCATGCCTCTAGGAAACAAAACAAGTCAGCTTGCAAAATTAAATAGCACATTACAGAATGAAACCATGAAAGTGAATGAGTGTATACTGTGTTACCTTACTTGAGAATTGGACTCCAAGAAGAAAATTCCCAAGTTTGTCCTTACTTCTGATGCATCTTTTTTCTATTTTTTGAGTCATCTCTCCAGATATTAATACCTTTTATAAGATTAAATGCCTTAAAACTATACCCTTCCCAAACAGACTATTTGCATATCTGTTCTAACTAGTGATGCTTAGGAAATCTGGTCATTAGTGTTACAGCACATCAGTCACTGCTTCACACGTCAGTCTTACAATCTCAAAAGTGTAAAATGGCTTACCTTGAGATATTAGTGCAGCAGGGGGAATAAGTAAAGCCAACCATAGTCTAATCCATTGTTGTCCTTTCCCTTTCTTTAGAATTTCCTTTGCAACAATTAATTTCCAGAGTTGAAAATGCAGAGTGTTTATTGTCATTATTCAGATGGTAATTCTGATTTTCCTAATACATTAAAATCAGGCTGTTAAGAAAAGAGTAAAAGCTTTCTTCTCATTTGTCATAGGCTTTGTTCAAGTTTCTTGTGCGGAAATGGAATTTATTTATACAAAAATCAATCTTGTGGTCTCAAGGCAAAAGTGATTTAGGGAAAATACTGGTGAAAAGGAATTTATTGGTCTGTGAACCAAGGTAATGCTGAACTAATTAAGGGTATGCAAAAAATCAATCATATTAATCTTGATCAAGGAATTCATGAAGTCAAAATAATTTTAATTACTAGCTGCCATGGAACGGGCATAAAATTAACATTGGTTGTTTATAATCATCACAAGGATTCAATATTACTATTGTTAATGGACTTTTTCCCCTCAAAATATGTTCATTAAGACCTAACTTGTTAATCAACAGTGAGTTTGAGTTTGGCAACTAAATTATAAAACACAGCAACAAGTCTATTTTTGTCTCAGTTATTCTTCCTTTCATTTTCTTTGCCTCTTTAAAATTCCATCTTTAAAAGGTAATATTTTCTCAAGACTGACCTCGCAGTAAGCTGTGTTAATTGAAAGGTAAACGAGTGCTTGTATGTGAAACCAGGAAATGCTGCTGAGAGACCTTCCTATGAAGGAAATGACTTAAACACCTCTGGAACAGCAGTGATACTCTGGAAAGGTTTCTTGCAGCTACAGGGTATTTTTGTCACAACTTCAGTGTAACTATTCTGCAGTCATGAAGTATGCTTCAGTAGATAGCCTTGTCTGCATTCTTAGCAATTACACAAGTTATTTTTGGAACAACAAATACAAACTCACTTCATTCCCTCCAGGCTGTTGACAAACGTGGAAGTAAGGCTATGCAAATAATTGACTGTCAGTTTGGCACACTCATAATACCTATAATAATACAAATATTGTTTCTAACTAGGGAAAAAGCTCGTGTACTTCATACTAAAACAGTAATTTGGGAATGGAGTGGATCATTCTGCTTTAGAAGAAGAAGAAGAAAAAAGATTAAAAAAAGGAGGAGAAAAAAAGAAAGGAAGGGGATTTTTTTTTTTTTTTTTTTTTGTCTTGTAATCAAAAGAAAAGCAAAATAAATGAAGTGTTATTCACAAACCGGCTGGAGGAGGAAGACTAGGAATAGGGTTCACATAGTTGATGTAGTATTGTTGTTTACACAATACAAGATGTAGGATGCTGGCTTCAGTTCTCATCTGGTTCCTTTGCTATGGTGTCAGCAGCTCTTGGTCAGTCTTTTGTGAATTCACAGCCTGTTTTTTGAAGTAATAGCTGTTTCCCAGAAGAAGATCTGGAAGTTTTGTCTCCTGTGTTGCAAGTGAATGCCTTGGGGAACAAATTTTTTTCCTTGCTCAATTTCTGATCAGAGAGTGTCAGAGGCACAATGAAGAGAGAGGCTTGAAATACCTCAGGGGAAGGGTGGCAATGATGTCAAACCTGCTTTGCTCAGGGATTTCTTTTGGGCTGTCAATTAAATGAAACTTTAAAAAAATAATTCTTCCATTTTCCCCCCTCAGTTTTTTCCCTTTTGATAAAAAACAGTCAACCGTAACTCAAATTCATAAATTTACCCAGAAGTTCATTAGAAATTACCCAGATTTCTCTCTGAATCATAATATGCTTCACTTTCATTAGAAACTATCTGTGCAAGTAGTACTTCTGAGTAATAGTATTGGTATAGTTGTTTTGTTATTTTTTAATAAACCATTAGCCAAGCAGTAAGATAATTTAGCAGCTATAGAGTAGGAAAACTTTCATCATGAGGCTGTTATCAAATCCAGCCCAAAGTAATTACAACCAAAGCAATAAAAATATGAAATAAAAAAAAACGCAAAACTGTCTCCTTCACTGCTTTGCACTTTGCACAAAATATATACTGCTATTGTAGGGAGTTGTAGTTTTCAGATGAAAAGAATGTTTTGAGGGCTTTTAGCATGGCATCAGACAGCTTGTAATGTTAAGATATCTAATATGGGAAAAAACATTTACCAGTTTACATGAATGAAAATGCAGAGCACTATTAGAAGAAATTACTTATGGTTTAATCTGAATAAAAATTAATTTAATGAATTATTAATAATAATAATAATGAGAAGTAATAATGAAGTCCTGTTAAGTATTACAATACACTACTTCAAAGAATGAAGCTTAAGATAACAGGAAAAGATTATCAGATTTTGTCATTTCCCTTTCACCTAAAGATCTAGGACTAATAGCTAGTACTGCCCAGTGTAAATGAAGGCCAAATTTTATCATTTAAAATGTTTCAAGGATGACTAGATCCCCATGTCACTAAGAGCTTTATCTGGTGGCTCCTGAAGTGCCTTGGTTGATGTGGGTACTTTGTACTGATTTCCAGAGCGTGGCTGGGATTTGGCTTGGCATAGCTGAGTGGGGAGGAGAAGAGAGGAATGAGTTTTTCAGCCAGCCCTAAGGAGGTAAAAATGAGGGCAGGACTGTACGTTTCAATGACATTTGTGGACTTTGATGACTGTAAAGCAGCCATGCGATCATGTTTTCAAGGCACTATCAGCAAACCCAGAGTAAATCCATCAAAATTTGTGGGATGACCTGGAATCAATTCAAGAACAAAACTCAGGAAATCTGGACCTGCAACAGCTTTCTGGAAATGGGTTTTCCAGTCAACTTCTGCTGGGATTTCTATGAGTAGAGAGAGTTTGAAAGTAACTTTCAGGTTTTTTCTTTTTTCTTTTCCGTAATGAGACTTAACTGCCCTTTTATGTAAGTTACAATTTTGGTCGTGGATTCAGGCAAGTCTTAGTCAACTATTTATTAGTGGTTACTTTAATGAATGCTATGTTAGCTAAAATGAACATAGCAGGAAGGGAGGCGAAATAAAAGAGACACAGATGTCTGTCAGCAGTGCCAATTAAAAATGCAGGATCTACTGCCAGAAAAGCTTGAGTTGAAGCTTATAATGGTCTATTGAGTTCAACACAGCAGGTGTATAACATGAATAGCACAGCTCTCCAGGTTGAAAATCCCTAGTAGTGTAGATGGTGGTTACTCCAAAGGAAAAGGTTTCCTTTTGTTATTTTGTGTCCATTGGAGAACCTTGCACTGCATTAAGAGCTGTCATCAGCTCTTCCCTAAGGGCTGGGGGAGATCCAGTTGACCTTCTGCATAAACACAATTGTACAAAGCTGTGCTGTTGCACTGATGTATAAAATGGATTGGATAAAAGCTGCAGTTGTGGCCTAAGGGTTTTCCAAGCCCTTGCCATTATTCTCCAGAAATATGCACAGGTTCTGACTAAAGACATTCTTCTTCAGATCAAACCTTCTAACTATACATTAATTGTATTTTTTAAAAATTTGTTTAAGTCTTTCTTCTTCAAAGGTATGCTTACTTATTGCATATACACATAAAAGTTTCTGTGGATTGCAAACATTTTAAATTTAACTTACGCTTGTTCCCTAGGACTTTTAGGATTTCTTGGTCACAGTCTCCAGTATGTTTTGTCTGGAAAAATTCTAATTGAATGGAATAACCTTTTTAAAGGGTGTTCAGAATACTCTAATTTGATGTTCTTTCCTCCTCCCTTATTTTTTCCCTAGTAGTTCTGATGCTAAGCTGTCCTCTGTCTTGTTGGCCTTTCCTATTTTTACAGTCTGTATTGAAGCCAAATGCTATGATATATTTAGAATATTAATGGATATGCAAAAAAAAAAAAAAAAAACAAACCAAAAAAACAACCCAAAACTCTGCAATTAAAACTTTATGGGAGTCTGTGCCCTTTGCTTACCTAAATTGGTGTCATTTGTTGTTCTGCATAAAGTTCCTCTTTATTTATGTAAATGTGATCAGGAGAGAAAGGTCCTTTCTCACTTTGGTTTTCTGCTTTCTTAGATGGGAAGAGGATCACATGCTGTGTCAGGGAGAATGTGGCTATTCATGAGTGAACTCCACCTGGATCAGTAAAACAATTTCTAATGAATCTAAGGCTGTCATATCTCCCTTACAAAAGCAGAGAAACTGTAGATTTAAAAATATGGCTTCAGAGATATTTATTTCATAAACAGCTGCAATTCTTTTTCGCTTCAGACCTTCCTGTTTGTTGCAGGTCACATTTCCATGTATTTAGGATGAAATATAATTTACCATAGCTACATATCATCTGTTACCTCACCCTTCTTAGCATCATGAGCATTTTAATGACATGTAGAGTAATGGTAAAATAAAAATAAATATAAAATTATTTTGACTTTTACTGAGATGACCGATACAATAATCTCTCTGGTTACAGCAGATTATCTGTATAATGGATGTAGACAAGAACCAACTCCTAAACTGATTATAAATGAATAGAATAGCTTTAGAGGTTAAAATTAAATTTCTTCAGTGGGTATTTACAAAATATGTGTTATTATGTATATTACTTATTTTTATATATTTATATGGCTCATACTATATAGAGACAGCCTTGGAAAATTGGAGGGAGGCTTTATTGGAAATTAATCCCAAAATGGCAGGGAGCAGTATCTGGGGGGGGGGAACGGGTGTGGGTGTTCTCACACATTCCTCTGGCTGCCCCCCTTCCCAGCTTATGTTTAAGAATATAAGACTTAAAGTGCTACTCCAATATGTAGGGATTTAAATATCTATCTACAACCATAAATGTCTATACGTTAAATTAATGCACTAAAAATAGACGTGTCTATTAGTAAATAATGTTTTCATGGCAGATTTCAGAAAGAAAGTATGTTCAGAATATAATAATAAACAGTTAAATAAAGCATCAACATTTACATTATTAATGAGTGGGCAAAAAGGACTTAACTCTTGTTATAGGCAATATACAACTTTTGATTTCCTAATTATGTAATGGTTTAGAAAACATGCTGTACATCAAATCTGCCATCTAGTTTATTACAGAGTGAGATCAAGTGTCTTCTAAAATATCTAAAATCTGTCAATTTTGAAAAAAAACCTAGTGTCAATTTTGAAAAAAAAAACCTTTTACCCAGGCTATTTCTCTCTGTTTTCTCAGCCAGTGTCTCAGCCAAATCCAGTTTCCTCCCGGCCAAAAATGGCAGTGGCATCTCTGGCAGGATCCGGCAGCTGGCAGGGTGGCAGCTACTGCAACTGCTCCAAACATTGCTGCCTTGCTGTACGTGCTGATCTCCCAAGATGCTTCCTAGTGCTGTGGGGACAGGGGGAATGTCTTTAGAGAAATTTTGCAAGGATTGATGTGTTGATGTATTCCAGATAAATTGTCTTGGCATAATATAGACAATAGTCTATACTATACAGTGTATATATAGTATAGGCAATAGTCTGTACTCTAGTTTATTACTATAGACAATAGAACATGGATCAACTCTCTGAACGTGCAATGCATAGTAGTTATTAAAGACTGAAGTGGAAGGACTTAACTTTGGAAAGAGACTGAGAGTTCCTCTTCTCTGCTCTTAATTAACTAATTCTAAATGAAAATATAGAATTGATTGTTTTTAAATTATGTCAGTCATTCTGGGGGGAATTCCATATTCGCACTATGAAGAAGAAAATTTTTCCAGAAAGATGTTGTTGCTACAGTCCGTTTTATATTCAGAGGCTGGACTTGAAATCCAGAACATTTTAACTATTTTTGAGATGCTTTTTAATAGAAAATTAAATCCCTTCTGCTGTCCAGTATCAGAGTTTTATACTTTATTCAGTCCAAAACAGAACTATGTATCTGACCTGATATATTAGCAATCTTTTAAAATCACCATTACTCTCATAGTCCAAGAATCATGTGACTTCAAAATTTGCAATCATAAAATATTTTTTTCTCCAAACATTTCTTGCAAGAAATTGAAGTAATTTTTCTCCGGCCGTACACTTAGTTTACTGAATTATTTTTGAACAAGCTACTCAATTAAATATCAACTTCACGTTCCTCAAAACTCACTCTGAGCATGGTGTTGAGGAAAAAAAAAATGAGCCCAAATCATAGCCTACATAATTTCATGTTTTTATTCTCCTGCTTATAAAATAAGTATAATTTTTGGACTTATTTCATCTTCTATCCAAGGTGTTATCAAACAATGTTTGTAAAGTATTAGTAGCTAGGTGTTGTAAGTAAAAATAGTCATTTTATTAGTTGCTACTCAGTAGTATACTGAAGACTCTGAACAGCTGTTACTGTTCTCTTCATTGGTATCACACTCTCTAAAGACTGAGTATTTCTGAGGGTTTGATCACTGAAGTGTTGAATTTTGGAAATTGAGATTCTTCAGGGGAAAATTGTTTTGAATCAACTGCACTGTAGAAAATCTACTATGAAGAATGGGAGGCCTCTAAAAAATAATGGTGGGAAAAATATTTTCCTACAATGCTGAAGCCCCTGGACAAAGCTAAAGGCAGAGGGAATGAACAGTAGTAGCCTGGCATTGTTTCTAGATAGATGGTTTTAAAACATGTGGGTAAAGACATTGGCTGTTTGGAAAGAAATGTTTCTTCTTTTTTAACTACAATTAAAATTTTGATAGCAACTACGCAGAAGAAAAAAAATCCATGTTTGTGTTTTCAAAAACAATCAAAGAATATGGTATGGATAAATACACAGAAATTAAGCCAGGTAACTGAGGACTTTAAAATATTACGACAAATATGTAAATTATACAGCAATAGAAAGACCAAAGCAGTAATAACCTCATATTGTCTCATAGATCTGGAAGCATGCTGTTTCAAACAGTGGGAGAGCTGCAGGATACAAAACTAACTGGATCCAATACCCACCATTAAGCAATTTCAAACTTTATTGTTAGGGATTGATTGTGGTATATTATCCTCTCATAATATTTTTTCAGGTGACTCAGATGGATTGCAATCTCTGCACTAAGTTCCCTGCTTTCAGCTCTCTGTGCCCTCTTATTTGGACAACACTAACAATGTGGTGCCTTTCCTGCCTTTTCCCCATTTTCTGTTACACTATTCCCTTTCTTGGCTAAATTGCTTTGGTTACTTTGTGTCCTGGAGACGTCTTTCTCAAACTTTGCAAAATCTTTAAACATAAGAAATAGAAATGAGCAACAGTGACATGACAGCGTCACACAATACACCCTCCACAAATGCCCAGCCTCAGGTGCATAATAATGGTTTGATGCATGAGCTGCCAGCTCACTTCTGTGGTCTTACTCTAATGTTAATGCTAAAGGTAATGCTTAAGTGCCTTGATGATTAAAGACTTAATACCATGATTTCCTTCTCTGTAATAGGGACCAAATCCTAGAGTCCTTATTTGTGTGAGTCGATGAATCAGTGTGAGGTTAAAGATTATTAATGTTTATTTTCATTTTGTGCTGCTTTCCACTCTGTTCTTCTCTATTACTCATAGCTTCATCTCTCTCAAGAGGCACTGTAACTGGCAGTCAGGGATGTATATGGAGTGTCAACAGAAAAAAACAGTGCTTATAGAAATGCACACCTAATTTAGCAAATACCATATGAGTAATTGCAGCAATTTTATCTAAGTGATGAGACCATACTGCAATATACAGATACAAAACTCTGCAAAAAAACTTTCAAGATTTTCTTTTCTAATAGTTCAGTGGATTTTAGCAGAGAATCCTAAAATACTTCTAAAATGTTAGTATGTCTAGCCCATCCCCTCTTCCGCACTGATGTGGTTGAAGCCCAAGCTACATCTTTTAGGAAATGAATTTTGTCTTTGAAGTGGTAGAGAGGGTCAAGTGAAAAGTCACAGGTCGGAGTGAAAGACTCAAAAACATAGTTGTTGTAGCTTTAAATACTTCTAGATCACCTTGCAGTCCAGTATTGGGAAGTATTATTTTCTGGTATGGTAACATTAAGTAATACCAAATTTGGAAGACAACTTAAAATACAGTACCATTAGTCCTGTTTCATAGGTACTATCCGTAGGTTCCCTTTTAAAATAAACTTTCTTTGCCCTAGGTTCAATTTTAAAATAAATTTTCTTTATTTGGAAAAGCAGAAACTTTTGGAAAGAAAAAATATTTAACTTTATATAAAGTTTTTGATCAGGGAACACCTCTTTCTCCATTTCTTCTGTTATTTTTTGTCAAATGAAAACCAATTGTTTTAAAACTGCTAAGTGCTTTCCTATTAAAAGAAAAAATCTATCTGGAGTAAAAATAAGTATGTTACCATATGTTATCATCTACCTATTTAGTAATTTGTTTTACTAGGAAAGGTAAGAAATGAAAACATATGGGAATACATGCATTAAATCAAGCATTTCATTTAAGATACAATATGCTTTTAGAAGAATCGCAAATAGTAATTTACTTACCTGTGGGGGTGGGAAGTCAGTGTAGTACGAGTGTGTTATAAGGGAGAAAGAAAAAGTCCTTGATAATTAATGCAGTGTCTTACATCACAGATAAGTTTGCAGGATTATGCACAAAAGTGTAAATGTTATGTGTGGTTTAGCATTTAGAAATAAATTAAATGTGAACGCTTTGCTTATAACAACTGCTTCTCCTGAGCTTGTAGGCCTGGTTGCTGACACTAAGCAACGGTCAGATTTTAGGGGCTAGAGAGAAGCCACTAATGAATTCAGAAACATCCACTTTTCACAGACCCATAGATGCATCAGGTTGATACACATATGCCCTCTGCCAGACTTCTCATGGCTTTTTTTGTATGCTGTTCTGCCCACCTGCTATCAACTTCTCTTGTGTATCCTACCGTTTCCAAAGTACTTAGCATAGATGTCATTTGAACAGCTTTAAGTGTTCTAAACTCTATATTAGTGTTTTGACTAATGTAATGTATTGAGCTCTAAGTGCAGAAATATGATGTTTTTCAGAATCGTGAGACATTTGTATAAAGTTTGCCTCGTCTCAGTTTAGCCTTATTCTAACTTGGCTTGGCTTTTTTTTTTTCCCTTTCCCCTACCGAAATCTATTTGTTTCTTTAAGTCTTGATCTTTCATTGACTAGTTTCTGATTTGCACCGGCAAAAGTGTGCAGTTAAGCATGTGGATTTGTTTGGCTAACTGATCTTTAACGCATGTGTATATTACATAGTGTATATCACAGCTATTATTATGAGCAAGCATTTACATAAGCTGTAAACTTACAAGGCTAAAAAGATGGGTAAAACATGTTCTCTGCCTCAAGGCATTTGGGATCTGTGTTAGCCAAGAAAAAACGCTGAGGCTCAGGAGAAGTATTTGGGAAATGTGAAGAGTGTGTGAGGATAATTTAAGAGGAAGCGAAGGGAAGAGTAGTCCTGGCACAAATGGCTTGAGACAGGGAAAGAATTCTTGACAGATGAAAGCGATGAAGGCATTCCAAGTGCGGGCAGCTAAACTGACAAGCTTAGGTGAAATATTCGAAGAAAATAGAAGGTTTAGGAAAGTCTAAAGAATTAATGTGTGAAACTTGCAGAAAGCTGAGGTGGAACTGAAAGCAAAAGGATTTGTGTGATGGGAAAAGTCTTATACGCAGCTTTATGTATCAGGAAGGTAGTTTTGAATTTGATGCAACCAGAGATAGAAAGTGAATGGAATTTTCAAGAGGTAACTCATCCCTTTTATGCTGTGCTGCAGAATCTGTGCTGTATGCATACTCCTAAGATAACGGATATGCAGAACTGACATGTTAAGGTGACTGTGCACTTTTACTTGAGCAAATCCACATATTTCTGGATCACCATACAACATAGACAATTTGTATGGATACAAAATGCATATACATAGTGGAGGAGAACTGAAGGCAATAGCTTTACATGCTGAAAAAAATGTTGATCCTATTGATGAGATAATCATATGGTGTACAACAATAACAGAGTATACATATATTCAGCATAAAAGCTAACGTACCTCATTTGTCTGTTTATACTATATGAGTGCAAACAACAGTCTAGCTCTTGAAGGACAGTTGCTCTAACATGAACTTCTGTAGATGGTTATCATGTTAAGAAATGGAAAAGGAAATAATATAAGTATTCCCATATACATCATATAAGCTTTGTTGTCCAGTAGAAACTATTACAGAAATAGATAAATAAATTAATAAATTCAACACGAAATCCTTCCAAACCTACCTTGTTGTTGATTTATTGTTGCTTTGACTTCACAGGCAAATTGCACACTTGCATCTGCCATTGTGATTATCCTTCACTCCACTTTATCACTCAGCCAGTCCAACCTGTGAGACTAGGTTTGGGATCTATCAGTGAAGTTCTTGTTACCCTTATCCATTAGCATTGTGATCACATCCTATTCCATCCTTGAAGTTAAAAAAAAATACCAGACAAACCAAAGCCCTTTCTTCTTGTGGTTTTTCATGCATCATAGTTTTTCCTACACACAGCTATACTGCTTCACAAAAATATTCCTACAGGAATGTGTATTGATTGTCATACTACATGGCTTTGATATACTGGCTGTTGTTCAGTAACCAATGTATAGTGTATATCTGCTTTGCTCAAATCAGTATGATCAAAATTATATTCTGTTCAGCTATTAGCATATACATCTCCCATTTCTTCTCTCTCTATACAAAGTGATGCACCAGAAGGCCTTTTTTAGAGGGAACAGCCTTTCACCTTCTCTGTTAATTCAATTTGTTGAATGCAGACAAGAGAGGGGAAGTTTAAGAGGGAAATTGCTAATGCAATATCTTATTGAAGGATCTTCTTCAAATACAAGGTGGCACATGGTTTTTTAAAGGCAGTTTAAAAAATAACTTGCCATGAGATCAGTGTACCAAATTAGAAAAGGACAGTTCTGCATATCTAGTAATTCCCCCTTTAAGATGCACTATTCTATTTTAAGAATTTCAGTTCTTCTTAATTTGAATCTGTTTTAAGAATTTCTGTTTAATTATTAGCATAATAACTAATAGCATTTTAATTGCATTTATAAATTGCTGTTGAGACCAGGAGGTAATGCTATAAAATGGAGAAACAGTGAGGTTCCTTTACAAAGTTAGATACTTCTTTCTCAGAAAGTGTATTGTTCTGTACTCCTAATAGCACAAACAAAAGCTGCTTAGTGCCTAAAACTGATGGTAATTTAATGATGTCTGCTGCTTCAGTTTTGCCTGAGGGATTCCCAGCATATTAAGAGGTATGAGTATGAGATATCATCACAGATCATTCCATTCGGAATCATCTTCTGACTTCAGTGTGAGCGAACTGATTTAGGAAGGACTGAGGATTTTGGATTATGTGTTGACTTGCATAAAAATCTTTAATAAATAGACTGCAGAGGTTGGTAAAAATACAGCCTTTCTCCATATTTGGATGTATACAATTCTGACTGACTCTGTAACCACATAAATATTGGTGTCATCACTTATTATCCAGCAAATCAAGTTCTTCACATACACCAACTGTCTATTATTCATTTTCTGAAATAAAGGATGAATTAGTTCTTGGAAAGCCAATATAAATATTGTAGGGTGAGAATAAAGGCTGTGAGTAGCCAATGTTAGGATTACCTGAATGAAATTTACCATTATATCCTGGCTTTCCAAACTCTGTGTAATCATCTGTGATGACACAAACCCCAACTTTTACTACCTAATAGCAATGTGATATGTATGTGAAAATCGTAACTTTAAATAATGGCATCTTGCTAGCAGACCTAAGCAAAGAGAGACACCTCCACCTGCCTTTAAAATTTTACTTGCTAAAATGTCATTTTAAAATATACGTTGTTATTTTTTGTTGACTTTTTTTTTTTTTTTGAAAGCTGTATTTTAAAAGCCCCAGCTGAACCCAGCTGCCATCAAGAAACTGCTGCACAGCTGCTGGGCAAAACATCCTTCCAAAAAGTTGTTGTTTGTGCCCCAGAGTCTAAGCAGTGTGAATAGAAAAACATAAGCAATGAGTGGAAACAAGAAATGTTATCTTGCTTTGCAAGTGGGAAATGAATCATGAACAGACATAAGGTAATGATGTAGACAATGCTTCACCTTATCACTGAGAGTAGTTTGAACCACCTTAAATTGCCACTGACTGAGCCCTGTAACACTGGCATGGGTTAGCTCAGTAGTTCTGCTAAGAGAGATGCTGTAATACAGATTTTCTGTATTGGACACAGGAACTGTAATTTGCTGCATACTTGATTTGGACATTCTGGTTTAAGACTCTGCACTACTCTCTGGTGAGCTGTTTAGACATGCTCAGAGGCTGTATAAATAAGTCTATGACAAAGATATGAGTTGTCCCCAGATCCCCCAATGTCTTCTTCATTACCAAACATACATCTGTTTGATACTCTTGCTGCTGAATTTCCCTTTTGTATTTTTCTGTTGATCATACTATTGGCCATCTATCAAACACATCCAGAATGGGCTAACACAGAGTTACAAAAGCCGTGGTCTTATTGTATTGGAACTTTTATAAAGAAGATGTGGTGAAATAAAGTCACAAATACATTTTCATCTTATCCATCTGTGGACTGTCTCTCCCTACAAGCTGAATAATTGATTTTTTTGTTTGCATACCTGTTAGCAAAAGTCACATAATCTGGCTTGCATTTTGCTTACTAGGCTAATCTCTATCTCTGACTACTTATTGATCTTTCTCCTGTTTTTACCTGCTTGCTTGCCTGCCTGATCTTTTCCTGAATACTGTTGTTTTCATTCGCTATGCCAATTTGTCTGTATAATGAAAGAGCTTTTTTTTTTTTTTTTTGCTTTTTTTAAATACATTTTTGATTAATTTCAGGTAGCTATTCTTGCTTGCTTGTTCAAATTGCTGCTGTGGAACTAAAGGGAGAATCAGAAACAACATAGCTGCAATCAACTCACTCTAGATGGCACTAGCAGACACAGCAAATGCCTGTGATTCACTCAAAGTAAGGAGAAGTTGATCTAGCATTGCAATTTCACTGCAGCGGCATATGGCAGACAGTGCAAATTTCAGGTAGGCAAGCACTGACCTATCTCTGTCTAACCACAGTCTTTAACACCTACAGAACGCCACTTAAAAATATTCTGGAAATGGTGATAACTGCTTGATGCAGCAGTAGGCATTTGCATAACTGCATTATTATTTTTACTGTTAGGTAACAGTCTAATTTCCTTTCTGTCTGTTTTATGTAACACTCCTATTTTATGATTAAATTTAACGCTTCTATTGTACTCACATAATGCCTCACTCTTTTAACACATCATCTATTCTGAACTTCCTTCTTGAGAATATCAGATTCCATGCAGGGAAAGGGGGAAATAAATTCTCTTCAAAATGACAATGAGGATAAGCCAGGGAGGGATGTCAGCTCAGAAAACAAACCTGACATATCCTTTCCTCTTCATATTCTGCAGTCTTCCTTGACTTAAAATTGCAGACTGGATTCTGCTTTGAGGAGAATTTAGTCTCTTGCTAGGGTTTTTTTTTGTTGATATTGTAACACATTTCTGCAACAGAAATAGCCAATCAACTGAAATATTGAACAAGTATTTTAAAGTGTTATTTTTTTCCCCCTCCCAATTCTTTTTGCTGCTTCTATAAGAAAAAAGCGTACCATTTTTGATCTCACTTTCATCTCAGTGAAATCAGATAATGCAAGGCTGGGTACACAGGTTTATAAGGCCAGGCTGATACTATGTAATCTGTTCATGTGCTGCCAAAAGGGAAAGTGTGTGAAGTATTAAGTGCATAGGTTGGGTAGGATAGTGATGACTGGGGCAGGAACTGTAAAAATATGAACATGGCTCACTAGTTGACCAGTTGCCCGTGCGGCTATTGAGGGGATGTTGAGAAAATTCCCTTAACAATCTTGTTAAACCCACTTTGATTGTAAAGGATGACTATTGCATTTTACCTCCCTGAGGCCTTAATATGCTGAAGCAGGCAAGCTGTGCAGTTTTGCAGGAGGACATAGGCTCCTAAAAATAAATTAATCATATATGATTTTTCATGCTGACAGATGCTGAAGTTCTGATGAACAGTTTTGTGCACCATGTGCTGGCTTTTCCAACCTAATTTGGCCATAATTTTTACTTCCCATCTGAATACGTAAAATAACTTAGTGGTGGCTAAATTATAACCAAATTAAATGTTAGGAATTGCCAATTTTTATTAGAATTTCCTATATGGAATAAAATAGATCTCAGTATTGTTTTACTTTATAAATTGCGATCACATCTTGCATACTTTATAGAGTTATTGGTTTCAACTCCAAAAATATATATAAAAGCTTGGACAGATGAGTAAAGAAGGATGAGCAGGTCTGAGAGATATATGGGATAGCATCTGTGTGAGGGAAAATGAAGTAAAGTAGGATTTCCCAAACTAAAAAAAAAACCAGATGTTGCAATTGAAAAAATATATGTGATATCGGTTAGGGATATGGGGTATAGTGCTACTATGGGAATCTTTAGAAGACTGGCAAATCAGAATTGCTATCAGTAGCTCTCTGTCAGACTTCAAGAGCATACTGAGAGAAATTCAGCAGGAATCTGACGAGTGTCCAAAATTTTCCTTTAGTGATACAGCAGGGAAGGACTTTTAAAACTACAGACAATGTCCAAGCCTTAACAAAGTAAAGTAATGTTTGTTGTTGGGTTTTTGGATGGGGTTTTTGTTTTGTTTTGTTTTTAAATTTAGGCAATTTTGTGGTGGTGAATGTGAAGTTACAGACTTAGTAGTAGTAAACTGCACAAATATAAAATTGGGTATGACTGACTGGGTAATCTTTCTAAAGACAAATGTCTGATTACATGTCACCCATAATTTCTCACCGAGAAAAAGATAACCAAAATTATTCTGAGATGGATAAACAAAAGTGTAATTGGTAAAATGTTAAATAATACAACTGCTTAACCATTGTAAATTCTCAGTTGGAAAATTGTGGTGAGTCTAGATTCATCACAAAGTGAAGCAATTGCAGAAATACTTGGCAAACCAATGAAAACAATTAGTTACAGAAAACCGGACTTGTAAGGAAAGATTGCAGAACTTGGTGTGAAGATGACTAAGGGAAGGCATAATTTTTAAGTATGTAAAAAAAGATTCAGGAAATAAACCATTTTCCACATCTTAACCAAAGTTATATACCCCCATTATGCAAGTTAGTTTGGAAATAGGGTAGTAGATTTCTGCTTTAAAAAAGTTTAATGAGTTAGGCAGCCTGTCTTCAGCCACAGTTCCAATATTGTTATCTTTGATATAGGTGAACCACTATTAGCAGCTGCAGGAATGGTTAAAGCTAAGGTCAAGCTAAAATGTCACTGATCAAAATTCATTCATTGGTTATTTTCCATGAAAGAGTATAATCTCTCCTGTCAAGACTGTCAGCTGGTAACAGTTTCATGGTTTCAGTTGCTTGTGCTGGTTCCTGGTTTCAAAGCCTCATTTTGCCTACCTTTGCAACTACCATCACCAGGTTTGGAAGCCAGCAAGGGCCACAGGGGCACCGACAGCCTCAGCCTCCTGGGCAGAGCCTCTTTGGGTGAGGGGAAAGTTGAGTTTTCCCCGTATCAGCAGTGTTCAGCATGGCTTTGGAAGGACCCTTCATTCACGTCAATAGCAGTTAATAGCTCATGTTTGCTCACACGAGATGTTGCTGGGAAGCCAGAGGCACTTTATTTTCCAGGCTGGCAGTTTTTTGGATCAGATACGATCTGGCTTAGTGTTAGTTCACAGTACAGAGACTGTCTTGCCAAGAGTGATCAATGATCTCCTGTGGGTTATCAATTGTGGTCACTATTCCATCTTGATCATAGCTGATTTGTCGTCATCTTGGGATTGTACAGACCACAAGGTCTGATGTAACAGATTTTCAATAATTCCGCATATTTGGTGTTAGTACCCTGTTATGATGTTTCCAGCACTATCCCGTGTTGTTAGGATATGAATGTGTAGGCTGCCATGCTTCACAATTTCTACTTCTGATATCTGTTTATTTTCATATTAGGATTACTCAAGCTTTGATGCAATTTTTAGCAATGCTAAAATAGTAAAGAGAAGCGACGAACAATTCTAACTAATTCCAAGTCCTGGTTTTCTTTTTCTGCAAGACAACACTAATAATTTGCTGTGTTTGCTATTTTATTTTTTATGCTAGAAATCTAGATGACTTGTTGTAATATCAGCTTATTTTAACAGGCAACGTCTTCTGTGTTATGTAGATCATTGCTATACCACAGCTTCACTACCAGAACTTTATTTCTGTTTCTTTCAGCAAACCTGAACTTTTTAGAGCTAATCCTACCTGTGATTTCATGCCTGCATACTAGACACACTGTCCTGGTTTCAGCTGAGATAGAGTTAATTTTCTTTCTAGGAGCTGGTATAGTGCTGTGTTTTGGATTTAGTATGAGAATAATGTTGATAACAAACTGATGTTTTTAGTGTCAAAAGTGATACTAAGTTAAGGACTTAGCTTCCCGTGCCCTGCCAGGTGCACCAGAAGCTGGGAGAGCACAGCCAGGACACTGACCCAGCTGGCCAAAGGGATATTCCCAGCCATAGAACGTCATGCTCCGGATATAACTGGGGAAGGTAGCTGGGAGGTGGGATCGCTGCTTGGAAACAGAGTGGGGATTGGGGGGTTTTCTGCATGTGGTGACCAATTGCATTTGTGCATCACTTGTTTATTATTATTATTATTATTGTTGTTGTTATTACTGCCATTATTATTATTGTTATTGTTACTATTATTAGTATTATTATTCCCTTCCTTTGTTATCCTATTAAACTGTCTTTATCTTAACCCATGAGGTTTTTTTTCCTTTCTACTCTCCATCCTCTTTGGGGAGGAGGGATGAAGAAGCAGCTGCGTGCTGTTTAGTTACTGGCTGGGCTTAAACCACAACACACACACGTATATCAGGTGATAAATACTTTTAAATAGTATACTTTGTTTAACTTACTATTGCAACATGCAAACTTTTACTAGACTGGAATCTCTCAACTTGCAAGACCAAGCACAGTTTTCAGGTGACCTGCAGAGTCATTTCAATATGGCTTTTATATGAAAGTGTTTGCGCTATGAATTGTACCACAGGCAAGAATGGAAAAATGAAATGGTGTGGTCAAGTTATTTCAATTCTTTACCTTTTTTGTAGTTCTCATGTACTGTAGACAGGATTACAGTTAGAATAATTGCAGCAGCCTGCTATTGGAAAGCTGAAGAATTTTATGTGAGGTACAGGGCATCCTGTGAAGTTGATGCTCAATGCACTGGAACGGAGTCATAGCTATATACCTGGAGTATAGGTGCCTATCTTCAATTAGGCGGTAGATAGGATCCTAATTCTTTTTGAGGCTGTAGACTTCAGTATTTCAGATGACTGGCGAAATAATTTTATAATTTATTTCCCTTGAAATTGCTAACACTCCATCCAGAATTCCATATCCACTTATCCTCAGGAATGAATTGGTATAGTTGGAGGAGGTTTATGCACAGGGCTGGATCATGTTGTGTCCAAACAAAGGATCACTGGTAGGAAAATGAGCTGTAGCTCTGTCTTATCTGTCAGGAACAAGTCAAGTACAATAAGAAGCTTTTTTTGAGGCAGCATGGGAATTGAATCCCTACTCCTACTGTGTTGTTTGTGTAGGTAGTTAGTGCATGGCTTTGATAACAGAATTTACTTGTGGAACAGAATTTATTACTGGATAGGAAAGCACCTTATGGCAATTTGCAACAAAAACATTATTTAAGTTGCTGTTCTCAGGAGCTCCTTTGTGGGTACTCCTCAATGACCACAGCATTACTTCCTTCATCTGTCTTACTGAATGGGATAATTGTCTTTATAATATGACTATATATTTTAAGCTTGTTCAAATGTTTTTAGATTATACTTATGATTTCCTGATAATTTGTAGGTTTGTTCCTACAAAATTGTTCCTGTTCAAAATTTAATGTTGAAGGAATTATTAATAATGTTAGAAAAAAATGTAGGAGGAACTGTGCAGAGCCCTCAGCAGACCCAGTCTGAGTGGGGTAAGGGAGAACCTTCCTGCATACCTGCTCTGCTGTGATGTGCCCTGTGGTGGGTGTGATGCACAGCACCAGACAAATGTTTAAGGGAGGGATTCTGCAACCTGTTGTAAATTCATGTGTACTAGAAGACAAAAAAAGATATGGCTGTCTCATTGCACTAAACTTTCTCAGTATATCATGATAGAAGTAAAAAAAAAAACCAAAAAAATCTGGGTTCCGTTTTACTTTTGGGTAAACTTTACTTCAAGGCATAGTAAAAAAAGTATTGTATATAAATTTGATACGAATTGGACCAATAAGATTGCTGGTTCCTGTGGGTTGTTTTTTCAGTAAATCAGTCCTGGCTATGCTGCAACTCACCTTAAGATAAAGCTGGGAGGACTGAGACTTGTGGTTGTATAATGCTCTAGCTGAATTGCACCAAAACCCCACTAAATATACTTAGTATTTGCATGAAGTTTTAAAGCTATATAGGTAGTCAGAACTATAGGCATTGTAAGTGCAACCAGTGGAGGTGACATGCTCAGACATCTCAATTATCATGAGAGCTGAGATTACTAAAGAATGGGTTAGAATGCTGTTGTAGGAAGATCTCACACTGTGCTCAGTGAAGCATTTTCATATATTTATAATCCTGCTTGCAGCTCTTATGACAAAAACATATTGTAGTAAAAGAGGGAGACGAAAGGAAGCAAACAGATTTTTCAGTATACATATTACTGACCACTATGGACAGACACCCTATTAAAAAAATTACCAAAGTTGGGCTCTTAAATCCATATTTAGGCAGCCAACAAAGTGACTTTTTCCCCCTGAAGTGCTGAATACCCAGCAATTGCTGTTAAGTTCCCTTAAAGCTGTGCAAAGTCACCAGGGCCCCATTGGCCCCTTGCTCAACACAAGCTCAGGTTCCTCATCAGCAGTGTAAGTCAGTAGGGAACAGGCGTACTTCAGTCAAGCCGGAATCGGGTAAGACCAATAACCCTTACTGGTTTATTCATCTGTCATGTAGTTGCCTGCATACGTTTAGTTTTCATTTTCTTCCCTTAACATGCTGGAATGGTGCAACTCTTACTCAAAAATTTGCAAAAACACACCAGAGAAAAAGTAGCAAAACATGCAAATATGTTAGAAAAAAAATGAGTAAGGAAAACCAAAAGAAGAATAAATCTTATTTCAATGAAATCACACTATGAAAGGATTTTTCACTAAGAATCTAAAGAAGAAGATGAGCTGAGATAGCTGGCTGAGTATGTGGGCAAGTTAGTGCTTATTGTGATAAATGTTGTTTATGTACACATCAGCAGGAAGTAAACTGCAATTGCTTTTTCTTCACTTAAATCCTAGCAGTGAAGCTTTTGAACAATTGCTGGTCTTAAAGTATGGAGATTAATAGGGTTAATTTTTCCTTTTAAAAAAAAGACAAACACCCCCTCACCCCAACATTCATAAAGCCACTAAAGAAGGAATAGAGATCCAGAACCTGTCTGAGGATTGAAATGAGCTCTTTGGCAGTAACTAACAGTGAACTATTTTGTCCTATTTTACACCAGCAGTACATTTTGTACAGTTGTGAACTAATGTGTAGATATTATAAGTGGTCTATACAAATAATCATAAGATTATTAACAGTTTAACTAGATAGCTTAAAATTAATGTGCTTTTCTTTTTTCTATATACATTAGAAATATGAGTAACCTAACTTATGATTTTCTCTAGTTTTTTCAGGTGGCAATCTGTAGTATTCTAATGAAACATAGTCATGGTTTAACCTGGCTGGCAGCTAAAACTACCACACAGCTATTCACTCACTGCTCCCCGCACACACACACCCCCCACCCCCTGCCCCCAGTGGGATAGAGGAGAGAATCAAAAAGGAAAAAAAAAAAAAAAAGTGAAACTTATGGGTTGAGATAAAGACAGTTTAACAGGACAGAAAAGGAAGCTATTGATGATGATGGTAATGATAAAAGAATATACAACACAAGTGATGCGCAGCACAATTGCTCACCGCCTGAAACCAATGCTCAGCTAGTTCCTGAGCCACAATCGCACGTCCCAGTTAAATGCAGAGCATGACATCATATGTTATGGAATATCCCTTTGCCAGTCTGGGTCAGCTGTCCCAGCTGTGTCCCCTCTCAGCTTCTTGTGCACCCCCAGCCTACTCGCTGGTGGGGTGGGGTGAGAAGCAGAAAAGGCCTTGGCTCTGTCTAAGCACTGCTCAGCAGTAACTAAAACTTCCCTGGGCTATCAAGACTGTTTTCAGCATAAATCCAAAATGTAGCCTCATAATAGGTACTGTGAAGAAAACTCTATCCCAGCCAAAATCAGCACAAACATTTTAAAACTGGCATTGAATTCAGTTCTTAATAATAAAAATTGCAAAATTCTTAATTCTGGTGTGAATGTAATCTTAATCTAGATCTTCTCGGAGCATCTCTCTTTTTTCATTATTGTTTCCTTTGTATTTCTTTCCTAGTTCTACAGTGAGTGAGTCAGGAAGGTCATTCTGACCAAATGGCTGTAATATCTCATATTTGTATTTGGTAGTTCTTCCAAGTGGCTGTTTGATCTTAACTGTATACTACAGACATATTTCCATTTTAAGTAAACTGCAACTGGCTGCGTGACTGTTCTACATAAATCTGAGTGCATTTAGACTTCTGATAAAAGCATCCCATAAACTTTTGGCTTTATCATAAAAATGAGCTGGGATGCCTTTCTTTCCAGTTGTCTTCTTTTGGGACCAATGTTAACAAAATTAATGTTCCAAGGTTTATTATAACAACTGAAATTTGTTTCTATATGTTGCTGTAGATATTTATGCTTTCTGTCACCCATTTGATGTAAAGTTCCTATTAGATAAAAGCAAGATATCTATATTTTATTTAAAGAACATGAGAAGACTTTATTTCCAGTGGTTATAAAGAATAGTCTAGTACTTCCTGATGAATAGTATATGCTGTTGCTTCATGTGCAGTTTTTTTAATAGATGTTTGCATTTACATTTATTACCTGAAGGCAAAATGGTAGTTAAGGAAAAAAAGTAATCAAAAGTCAAACTGAACATATCTTTCAATATTGAAAAAAAAGTGTGTAAAGTCTCTTTGAAAATAACATATTTCACATGTATTCTTTGCCAGAATAACATTTAGGCAAATGTGTATACCATTACCAGAGATGCAAAATGATTCTAAAATTTCACAGATATGAGGAAGACTTTTAATTATATTGCCTTTTACAGTAATAATTATTTGCATAGAATATACACAGAGACCTATGCTTGTGTTATTTGTACGCAAGAATTGATCTTTACAGATATTTATTTGTGGAGTATTGCTATGTGTTATGAACATGTATGTTATATCTACAAAAAAGATCATATACTTGTCTGGTATTTGATGGACATTCTTAGATTTGAGTATGAAATGCAGACTGTTATCTACTTATATGTCTAAAACTTAGATTAGTGGGTTAGTAAAAGTGAAGGTTTATCTATTTTTGGATCACTTGGATTCAGTAAGAGTAATGAGCCAAAGTCTAAATAAAATTTTGCCCAGTTTTAGTTCATTCAGGTTTGGATAGTAGGATGAAAAGCATAAACACTTTCAAACATATTCTTTTCCATAGAACTCCTTCCTTCCTGTCCCCCCGCCCAGGCTGGGCACCAGCTTTGTAACTACCATCCTAATACATAATTTGAATATTTCAGAATAGGTGTTTGGAGTTTTGGATTGGTATGTAGAATGATGAAATATTATCTGCAACATTGGAATTCTGTTCAGCAGGAGGGTTATGATATAACTTGATTCTTTGGTTTGGGTTCAGGTTATTTTTATTTTAGCCTGAGATGATATTGATTTGTAAGGAATTTTTTCCTTCTTGTAGTTGCACACACTGAATTATCTGAACAAATAATAGTGTTGCTGACAGTACTGTGCTACTGGGAACTCAGTTGTTAGTAAAGCATGCAATAAAGTTGCCTTCCAGCATGGTGTTGCAAAGTTCCACAGAAGACAAAAATCTAGTCTTCAGTGTCTTTTGACACACAAACATTCAGTAAACCAGTCTGTCCTGGAAAATACAGCTAAATCTTTTAAGTGCTATATTTATTGTCTAAAAAGGTTTTCTTTCATGCTGCCAGTAGAAACCAGAGTCTATAACATAAGAGAATTTAAAA
>VXBL01006680.1:1209720-1263918 GCA_013400195.1 Aramus guarauna | reverse complement strand
AAAAAAAAAAAAAGGCAAAGATGGACTGGAATTACATCTAAATATACAACATAAATGAAGATATCTCCAACAGGGCTTATTGTCCTATTGCTGTTTCTTTTTTTTTTTCATTGCAATCAGGCTGATATTATAATGATCGTCACATTACTTTGAGTTTTTTTGGGGTTGTTTTTTTGGGGGGTTTGTTTTTGTTGTTGGGTTTGTTTGTTTGTTTGTTTGTTTTCCCCAAAAACCTTGTATAGGGAACTCATACATATTGCTTTGTTTAGATAAGTTAGGCCTGCTAGGAGCTTATGTATTTCCTTTTGAAAAGCAGAATCTACTCGTGGTCATTTTTAGTAGTTATAAATGTTAAAATAGTTCTAAACTTGAACCTCTAAAATGTTTGTGGATGATGCCCATATGGTATTAGGAAGACACATTAATCAGTTATTCTAGTAACCTGAAGGTGGCTCAGTAAATTTCTAGCTAATGCATTTTGTAAATACTGCCATGATTATACATTCCACTGAGTTGTTACAAAATTATTTGTTCCCCTGACATGTCCTTGTAAGTGAGAAGTAGTAGCTCAGCTGATCTTATCAAGAGGGAAAGGTTAAATTAATGACTGAGTCAGTCAGTCTTTTACCCTTCATTAGCAGTGAATTAATTGCTTAAAGAAAGATCATCTTGAGTTGTTTAATGTGTAAATTTCATTTTAAATATGCATAGGTTCTCATCTACTTACAGAATAACACATTAGTGGTGAAGTTTTAAAAATATGTATCCTTCACAAAAGGCCAGTCATGCTGAATTGCAAGACCTTCACTCTATCCTGGCTCTGTAGTAAAAGCTAAGAACACACACAGGTTAGTAAACTTGGTTTTAACAAGGAGGCACTCTATTTGGAGTAAACATTTGCTACGTTAGTAATGTATAAATAGGCTATGGTATTTTTAATGAATTTATAGGACTAGCATTGCACTGTTTCAGAAGGTGGCAGTGATAGGCCCAGAAATTATTACTATGGTTTTACTTGCAAAGTACTGGAGAATAAGACTTCTCATCTGCTTCTATAATAAATGTGAAAAGAGTGCTTTCCATATAGAAAATATTTTTAAAATCTATTCAAATATTTGAATAAATGTATGCAATCTCAGACAGTGCTCTTATAAATAGGATAAGATCAAATAGTAGGCCAAGAGGTCTTGAAGGTATTTCTTATGTTTCCTTAAATGATACTGGTGACTCACTAGGTCATCCTTCTTTTGAATCAGTTTTGAACCTATGTTTCATAAAGTACTAGTGGGAAGTTAGTGTGGGAAGTGCTCTTTCAGATGAGACCATATGTGGCCATGACAGTTTCCCCCATTCTCTCTTCAAGAGTAAGATTTGGAGGTTTGGATTTTTGTTTTGCATTGGTTCATTTCATGCCGCCTACTGCATCTAAAAATGACTCCTGTAATTTTAATTACAGTAGCTATTCCTTTATTTAAAAAATGAACAAAACCAAAGTCTTGATTAGTGTTTTGTCATGTGAGGTCCTTTGAATTGTATCCTTAATATGTTTGCAGTAGTGTAAAATGAAGCTGTAATCCATAATTCAGTCTACAAAGTTATTTTATTTCTTTAAGAATAGCAAGAGGTGCTGTCTTTTACTATTCTTTTTAAATACATGTGGGCCATGAAATAGCCTCTATTATATTTTAAATTATGGCAGGCTATGTAAAGGTATTTTTGGTTTTCTTTTTTGAGTAGGGTTTGTTGCTTTGATCAGATGGGGATTTTTTGATAGAAAAATGTTTCTATATGTATAATTTATAATTTAATGTGTGAAAGACAACACAAAGAACATGCTGATTATTCACTATTTTCTTTTTTTATTGGATCAAATATGCATATATCATTCCCCTAAGGCACTTGAATAGATAAAAATGTTGTGTGTAATGGTGCACTTACCTGGTAAAAATTCAGCTACTCTGCATAGCAGCTTGTTCAGTTCAACACCATCTGGCAGCTGCAAGGAGGAAAAAAATAGTTGGATATATCTGCAGGTAACCTTCCTGTTACTTCACTAACACCATCCAGTATGTCATGGCTGAAATATTTTTTCGTGGTTGATTTATTGACAACATGCAGATGCATGAAATGTCTTTCAGAATCTTACTGTTGAAATAATTCTGAGATCCTTGATTTGATAGCAAAGTCATGAAAGTGAGCAAATATGTCAGCCTTCTTACTGAAGTCATTCATATTATTGTTGTGATTAAAGAAAAGGTGCTAAAAAGGTGAGGCCTTTGGTATGGTTTCTACAGTCTAAATATAGACACTGAAAAAGCAAGCGGCAAGCTTTTGGAAAAAGACTTGGAAGGAGCAATAAAACATTCAGAAAACCTGAAAATTTTTAGGTATATTTTAGGATCAGATGTTGTTGGTTTTATGCTGCTCCATCTGCTTCCATACTAGAGAAGCTGAAATGAGACAGGGAGGAAAAAAAATCCTTAAATGTTTATTGATATTTTCAATTTATTTGTTCAAGTATGTTTGTATACTGAATAATTTCTATGAACATTTGTGTACTCCAGTTATACCAAGTCATGAATTTGCAGGCAACCATTTTGAATGGAAACTCATGAATATATGAAACTTTGAAAAATAATTAAAACCCAACATAGATAATTTTCTATATAAAGGTGAGGAAACTTATCAATTTTTTTTCTTCACTTCAGGTTCAGTGCACAGACCTGTTCACTTAGTCCAGTAGTTGTGGAGATGGGACTTGGAGGAAATTGAGAGTATTGTGAGAAGGGGAGGTGAAGGGGACATGGGAAAATGGGAGGGAGAAATTAAACTCTCTTTTGCAGAAAATTAGATTACCTATACATGAATTGTAGCAGACACTGACCTAAAGCACTTTGCTTGTGGGTTACAGTCTGTATTTCAGACTCAGTTTTCCAACTCTGTGTGTAGAACGGCTAGGTTGTCCACACCTGTATGTGGACCACAAGCACAAACTTGTATGCAAACAAGAAAAGTGGCTGGCAACAAATGTGTATACTGTGATTATTCAAAACGTTGAAGATTAGCCCTCTGTTAATATGTCTGCCTGTCAGCATAGCAGGTGTCTTTCAGCAGCAGAGAGCACTACATTGACAAATATCAGCATAAACTAGCTTTGAACCTTCACGCTTATGTTCATTATAAACTCACAGTTTCAGTCAATCTATTTCACTTTAATTCAGAACCTGGTGTGTCAGCACACATTGCTCTAATGTAAAATGCCCTCTTTGTGGCTGCTAAGGGCCTCAGCCATAGACTAACTTAATCATAGCACCATACATCTCTTGATGCATATGGAATCCTATGGGATTACACCAGAGAGCAGTGTCATGGGCAAAAATGTAACTTTTTTTCATGAGGAGTGCAAGCTTCTAGAGTAAGAGAATTTGGATCACTGTCCAAAATCTTATCTAGACTTTTTTTTTTACCTTTAAAAGAGAAAGTACTTCTGTGATAACCTGGTTCTTTTAAGAATGTCTTCATCACTGTGATTTAAATCAATTCCACTATCAGATTCCTGAAATGTTTGTGTATGTCCCTAGCTACTGTGCCTTGTTAAAAGTCCTATGATACTGAATCTAAATTGTAAAGTTTCTCACAAAAGCAACATTGTTCGACAAAGAAGGAAGAACATAGAAGCAGTATGTCAGGACAAGTTACAGCTTTGAATTGTATACCCTTCTTTGCCTAATGTGGGGTTTTATGCAACCTTAATTGGAATGAAATGTTTATAACAAATATTTAGTCAGGATTCAATGATTATATAGGCAAATTTAATTTTGCTGTCATTTTTTTTTCCTAGGTAATCAATGAAGATGTGATTTAATGACAAAGTCTAATTGAGTACTTTCATTTTGTGAACAGAAAATTAAAAGGAGAAAATTCACTTTTTAAATTAGAAGTAATGATGGAGGCACAGGACAATTCCTGGGGATTAATGACTATCTGAGAAAGCTGAAGGCTCAAGGCTTAGCTGTGGGCTGTTAACCTCAGGTGGTCATTAATTCTTCAAGTAATGCTCCATGCCCTGATCATTATTACAACTCAACAGTGACGGAGTAGCAAGTTTCAGCAATTAAAACATCAGCAATATTTTTAAATGCATATTTTTCTCTCCCACTTGGATATCCTGACACAAAGCAAAGAATGAATCAAACCATTGATAGTATCCAGTCAAACCTTTGGTGTTTTTCTTAATTTGTACAATCTGTCATTGAGGACATGCCACATTATGTGTCTGCATTTGCTGAGCCATACATTGTTGTCCCAGTAGCTGTGCCCTGCACACGTTAAATATACAGCTGGATGTATGCACCTCTAGAGAGCCTTGAAACTTCCAGGGATTCTTGTTCTCTCTCTTTCTCTCAATGATGATGTAGATGCCACTGGCTTGACTGGCATCAAAATTATGATGTAAGTAGCGTCCTCTTGTCCTCACCATTCTACATGCTAATTTCCCCATCTTTCTGGAATTAAATATGTAGCTAAACCTTATTTTGCTAGGTTCCTTGAGGCTGTTGTATGGTCTCAATAGTCAAAGGAGAAGCAAGACAGAATCCCCTACAAGCTAAAGCTAGAACTTGTTAAAAACAGTATGAGGGCTTGTACCAGCATATCACTGGTTTGGTATGGCTTTTATGATATGGCTTCATGCAACAAATTCTGATGATCTGAGCTTTACTCAGTTCTGTAAAGAGTCAAAAGGCTTCATGCTTTTACTTTCAGTTTGAGATCTACATGATTATCTGATACCATCATGTTAGGCTAAATTTTCCTTTACCTAAGCATTACATTTATGCATACTATATACCTGGTTCACATACAGAATCTATATGAATACCCCCAAGCCTTGGCAAAACATGCAGTCTTCTTTAAAGTCAGTCAGTAAGTGGTTCAGAAACAACTGTTGAAATGCTTCAAAATATTTATTCTACTAGTGAAACATTTCAGCCTATGAGTCAAGGGAAGATTAACAGACAAAAGCAGCTAATCCAAAAATCAGCAGTTAATGCCTGACTGGAGCAAAAAGACTAATGAAGCGTATAGAGTTAGATAGGTCTCAATAAGACGTTAATAACACATCTGCAAAGAGGTGAGCAAGCCAGGCACGGTGAGCCACTTTCTGGAGTGAATTCAGGTGAGAAAAGGACCAAAGATTGCTGGAAGCATATCACAATTAGCAAAATCATTATCACGGTGTCTTTGTGGGCACAGATAGCACACAGAGCACAGGTAGTGTGCCAAAGCATTTTGGTGTCATCTGCTGGTTTAAAGTCCAGCATATATGAGAATGTATGGCCTGCAGAATAGCCATATGAGGGTTAAAATGTGTTATGTTTCTTGTTTTATGTAATTTTGAGTTTTAACTTATTAGTTTCATTTACATTAATGCAAATGTGATTATCATAGAATAAATTATTTTCAATTTCATGTAAAACAATAAAAACTCTAGGCCAGCTTTGATTATTTAAGTTGATTATAATAGTTAAATGTTGACAGGATAATGCATTCACCAATTATTCCACTGAATAATAAATCTTTTGTTGCAGTTCTCTGCTTGTCAAAATAACACTCTCTATTTTAAAATAGTCTCTACTAAAACATGCATTTGTGGTTGTGATCTCTCATAGCTTCTGCAAGGAGGAATAAATTGTATGCTTGTACATTTTGCGGTACATCAGCATATTGGTAAACTGCTTCATATATAACATAAGCATTAATGGCAGCAAAGTTAGAGTTATGGCTGCTACTATCCCCCCTACCTACATGGTCCATCCTTGTTCCAAGTCACTCAAAATATTGGCAAGTTAAAATTCTTTTTTTTGATTTCTTCCTGAACTCGTATTTAATAGAATTCTTCTACCCTTACGCTATTTCAGCCTAGTCATTAGTGAGAAAAAACTGCTGCACTTTAGTGATTACTATAGACATGCCAGCATATTGGTCTTGGGGGGAAGGGGAAGAACTCCATGCATGTGAATCTGTGGCAACAAAAGTGTGGTTTAAAATGAAAAATAAGCCTAACCCTGTTCTGATCCATCTATTTCACAGGTATTTTCACAGATTTTTATCTCACCCCCCTATTTGATCTCCTTCATAGGGGCAGCATAGCATAGTATGGGCAGCAGGTCTGAATGTAATTTCTTCAGTCTCTCTGCAATAAATGACAAGATATTCAATATCTCATTTCTGTGTTGGAATTCAAGTAAAGTACTGCCACTTATCTAACTGTTGCCTAATAACATAGGCAACTTCCAAGTAGTCCCTTGGATGGTGTGTGAGAAGAATGGCTTGCAGATTATAGAGCGTTAGTTGGCACCCACGATGGATGCTAGATATCTCTGATAGTTTCTGGTTTAGTGAAGGTTTAGTGAAATGCCAAAATGTATCAGATGAGTCTATAACATGAAAATAACAAACATTTTAGAATTCAATTCCCTACTGGTGAACCCTGAAAGCCTGAATTTCACAAGGAGTCTTCTTTTTACTCTTTGTAACTGAAATCTTATTTACCAAAACATATTTCAATCACCAAAAGCTTTGGTTTGTATATTTTCAATTTTTTTGCTACAATGATTTCTCTGGGTTAATATCTTCTTTTCCTTCACTAGCAATATTTTTGATAGTCTAGCCAAGCAGAGCATCTGAGACTCTATCAATTTTTTTTTATTTTTTTTTTTGGGGGGGGGTGGGTGGTGCGTGGGGAAATTGAGTGTGGTAACAAGAGATTTAGGGGTTTCAGCTCTTTCAGAGTCCTGAGTTTCAGGAAACACTGAAGGCTATCCTCCAGAAACGAAGCCATGTGAGGGTGATTAAACAAGCCTCCACTGCCTTCCTCCTCTTTCATTCTGTGAACTTTTAAAAAATCGTCCTGGTCATCTGAGCTCATGCTAAGTCACCCAGTGATTAAGACTGGTTGGGATGCTATCAGTCCTTAAACTACCAATAAAATATATTTTGTTAGCAGCTATGGCATCTTAGCCAGTTATTTCTGCTTACATACTTAATACTCTGCTGTTCTTTCCCAGTGTTCAGTAGGTTTTAATAGTAGTTTACATTTGTGTATTAGTGCTTCTGATAAGATCTATTTTTATGTTTGTGATTACAGTTACAAATATTATATCTCTGTAGATGGCCTGTGTCACTCAGTCTCAGACTTGTCAGGCTTGATTGCTGTGGAATATTTTCTCTGATTAAATTAAAACTTTATAACAAAAAAAAAGATTATTTTTTTTCTGCTTAAACCCATGATTTAAGCCTACTTTGTTTGAATTATTGGGTTTTTTTTTTATTTCCCAACAATAGGGAAACTCCATATTCCGTATATAATCATATATTTTATATTTTGCATTATAATTTAAAAGTAATTAAGTTCATTTAAAATAAATATTCAGTTTTAAAATTTCATACAATATATTAAGTAAAGCAATTTACAATTATTTTTTACAATTATAAAAAGAAAGGGAGAAAGAATTGCTATCCATGTTCATCAGTGCCTTAGCATTATTAAGGAGGGGTGCTTAATTTAGAAAAATGTCCTCAAGACTTCTGGTGCTATATATGAACTTTATTACACAAATTGACCAAAATCCACCAAGGAGCACATTCAGGTGAATACTTAGAGGAAAGACCCTAATGTGTCTCTGTGGGGCAGAGATACACATCGTTTTCTTTCCTGAAGATTACATAATAAAACCTTTCATAAGGCTGGCTTTACTTTTATATCCACAAGGTTGCCACTTTTCATGGCGCTCATTCAAGAAAAAAAAAAAAATCCTTTATTGGTTTGATTCTTCTCTGTTATCTTGACTCAAAGTCTTCCAACATCATCGAAAGACTATTATTAGTTTAAATGAGTTGGGCTGGCCTGCATCACTGCAGATATTCAGTAGCTTCTGAGAATTTTTGTGTCGGACTTCATTCGTGGACAGAAAAATACAACTGCTAGTAGTTTACCAGGTGCTGGTGAGGGCAGGTATACAGAATACAATGGAATCAAGGAGCTTTCAAACATACATTATGTCAACATTGCAGCTCAGGCATCCAGCTGGATGCCACTGCAGGTATACAGATGCAGGTTTGATCTTGTTAGCTTGGGGTAACAGCAAGGGTGACAGAGACACTGGCTGAAGGAGCTGCCCACGGATCCTTTTACAGTGCCAGGGGCCAGTTTGTGCGGTTGTGACTACTGTCGGCAGCTAGGTAAAAAGTAGCTTCATTTTGTCATCAAAAACTTTTCAACACTGCAAACTGGGAAAACAGTAATTCCAAAGATTAGCTTACTGAAAGTGTATAAAAGCAAGAAATAAATCCTAGAAAGATTTGATGAAATAATTTCCTGCAAATGTGGGAAGTAACTTAAATATGAGAGTAACACTGTGTGGCCTCCTACCTAACATGCTGACAAGTCACTTGTATTGTCTATGCATTAGTTTCTTTCTAGAATAATTGGTATTGGCTGTCTTAATTAAATACATTAACTAAGTTGAGCAGAGGTCACTTTATAATAACTGATGGAAATTCTCTGCTTTTTATTTCTTTTATCATTCTATTACAGAATAAAGATCAGATGTGGAAAGAAGGCAAAGGAATTCAAATGCTCCAAGTTTCTCACAGCGTTTCCAGATGCAGCTGGCAGAGATGTATTGACTTCAACTTGTTTTGACTCAACAAAAAAGTGAGTTGCATAGCTAATGATTATACTTGTGTCCAAGAATCATCAGTTAAGACTCATGAATGCCAATTCATAAGATTAGAATCTGACTTCAAGCTATTGTTTGTGGTATTAAGACTGAAGAGATGTGTTCTCCCTCTCAGATAATGGACCCAAACAGGAACGATTACAATGTAGTGTGGGAGACATTATCTGAGTTCAGTTTATACTATTTTGTAGATAGGTGGAGTGTAAGGCTATAACTTCATGACTCCTTATCTCTTATGGGGTTTCAAGTAGCAACATGTGAGCTTTACTTTCTCTTTTTTATGCATTGGGAATGTAAGGAGTGGCCATATGTGTAGTGTTTCGTAACACAGAAAGTAGTGCCCAACACTAGCTTTCCCTTTTCTGAGGCAGCTCTGCCGCCTCCGTTTCCTTCTTTATCCTCTACAAGGATATTTCTGTGCCCCATGCAAAAGAATTCCTTTATATTCAAGACTTAAAGGTTATACTGAATTCTGTGTCATATAAGGTAAAAATTAAAGCTTTTGTCTATAATATTTTCTTAACATTGTGTGTTTAGTCATTATGGAGCCTGTAAAGGAACAGAAATCTTCATCAGAAAATCAACTTGACCTACAGGATATATTTACATGATTAATTTTCAGGCACTTAAAATATGAAATCATAGTATGGGTTACACTGGGGAGAGCTCAGTGGAATTTGTATATAGTGAAATTTTGGAGTGTGACCATTCTTATTAACTGCTGCTCTTTCTGTAAGAGACTATCTCAACTTATAGTAAAAGATACAGAACACATTCCTTTTTCTCCTCCTTTATCTCCATTAAACCACTGTCACTGAAGACAAATTTTGTCCCCCTGGTTGGTTTTCACAATGTTATTGTGCTTTTCTGGTGTGGAGCAGTATATGAAATTTTCAGCTTTCAACTTTTCAAGCAGATAGTTGGAAAATCCTGTGATACTTTTGTGCAGAGAAACCAAGATTTTTCTCTTTTTAATTTCTTCTACCTCCACAGTATAAAAGCGATCTTTTCCTCTGGCTGCTGATCTCTTTCCAAGAAATTACAAATGTATTAATATTATGCTATTCATTCAGTTAGCTTTTTTCTGCATAGTTTCTTAGCAAACAAGGTATTTCTTCTCACACTATATGTGGAGTATATTGTGTGTTTCAGCCTGCAGTTTAAACATGCCTCTTCACTAGTAAAACATGAATGGCAGTCTCACTGGTCCATCTGTTTAAAGTATTTTTGAAGTGTTATAGCACAAGCCATAACATTTATGAGCATTTCATATTCATTTGGATAGTGACAACATTTTTAACTTTAACTCTTATTTTGTTTCTGGGGTTTCTTGCCATAAAGAAAGGAAAACATTACTGGAGTCTAGTTCTGCAGACAAAGGCAAAACCTTACATTGCATAAGCAATTGTTTGAGGGTTTTTTCCTTTATAGTTTTCTGCAAAAATTAACATATTCCCTGAAAAATTTAGGAGGAAATGTCATACCTTTGGAAGCATAAAGCCAAAGTCTGCCTGCTTGAGTCATCAGAGGTGAGAGTAAACCCACAAAAACTCCAGCAGCATACAGCAGTATGTAACTAATGTGAGAAAGCTTGGAGTTGGGTTTACTGATAGTGGCTGTTCTCTTTGAATTAGTTCATAGGCTGCGCCAGATAAGATTATTGAAAATCACATGAATCTACAGCATGATGAATATTTTACTGAGCCAAATATTCGTAATGTAAAATCAAGTTATTCTAGCTCTCACACCATGCATCCAAAATAAGTACCGTGCAACTAAACCTGGTTTTGAATAAATCCAGCAGACTATGATTAAAAGCACAGTAATCAATAGGTTATTTAGTGCTCATTAATTTTCCTTTTTTCTATCATCATATACATCCTAACATTGTTTCAGGTTCTTCTTAGCAAAATATATTTTTAATTTCTAGCATGCTTTCTTCAGCTTGCATCATGCACTATAGTTTATGCATATATGAATGCAGAAATTAATGTCGCTCGTTTGTATATTCATCAGATTATATCTACCCCATTAGTCTCCATAATGGCTCAGTAGTGGTTCCTGTGTGTATCTCCTGTGCTGACCTCATCTATCAGTGGGCCCACAGTGGAAAATATTCTCCTGCTCCCAATTCTATAAATTACTCTTCAGCCCAGGTTATGTCTTCAAGCTGATATAATGGTATTATTCACACGAGTGAAGTTATTTGTCTTCAGACATATTTTTAGTGTATAACATCCCAATCCTACACCAGGTCTAACAAGAAGGGAACACAGATTCCCTAGGGTCCAACGGCAGGATGACTGTGTAAGTATAATCAAAAGTGGCAGGTTTGAACAGTCATGATTAGAAAATTAATGGGTAATTCATTCAAGCTTCATTCATATTTTGTACAAAACAAAGCAAGTTAGAAAGTTAGTTCTGAAACAAAAAATATTTTCAGGACTTTTAAATTCAGCATGCTAAAATAAAAATTACTTGACTTTAAATCAAATATCTTAAAATCAATACAAAATGAGCTAAGTATGTTCTGGGAATTACAAAAATATAAATATATATAAAGATGTGGAATTTCCATGTGCATTTTCTTTCAATTTAAGTCAATTCAAATGAACACTCAGTACAAAACATTATTACAGAGTGGTGTGGTCACTTTCTGGTATTAATATGCATCTTTTTCCTTTGTAGTTTGCTAGTTCTTAGGATAATGGAATGTTTTTTCCTGCAGTTTAAATAGATTGGATAATTTTTAGATATATTTCAGCTGCTTGTATGCCAAATTAGAAGTGTGATTGTGAAACAAATGCTGCAAACTCTGATTGTGTTCTGTCTTAGGAACTATAAGGTAAAATATACTCAGTAGACAAATAACAGTTTTACTGTGCAATGAATAGCTAACTATATTTGCAATTATAATACTACACTATTTTTTTCAGTTTAATGTCATCATTTTGCTGTGTGCTGTGTTTTAACTGTCTGTTTTAATTCTCTGTGCATTAGTCCTAAAGACTAAATGTTTGGTATATCAAATAATTTGTTAAGTTATTGTAATATATGAAATTTGTTTAATTTGGAGAAGGTCTGGGATCTTTTTTATTTTTGTCTTATTTTTTCCTTAAGCTTAAATTCAAATCTCCCTATAAATTCAAATTTCTACTCTTATATAATGACTACTAGACATATCACACCACTCTTTAGAGGTAACCATGGCATCCATGTATTAAAAAAGTGTCAAGTGATTATTCTTTTTCTTCTTCATCCCACTTTAACTCCTTATACATTGGATTATAAACAGAACAAAGACTGTCCTATATCTTCTCTGTGTATCCTCTTACTGTCTTGGGGACCAGTGGCACCTGCAGGCAGTCATATATGCAAGTAAATTTCAGAGGAGCTGCTTTGCGAAGGAGTTGGAATGAGAGGTCCTGTCTGGTGCTTTACAAATAACTTGGGATTCATTGTGTTTCGGGTATCTTTTTCCAGAGAGGAAAATGACCACTCTAAAACAAATCACAGCAAGCGCCATCAAACGACAGTGACACAGTGGCAAACACCCTCCTGAGGCAGTGGCCTCTGTTTCATGTTGGACCCATTCCACCCCTCATCCCACTCTTACGGGGCTTCTTTAGGCAACGTTCAAAGCCCAATTTAGCTGATTAGTGCCAACATAACTGAATCAAGTGTCTCATAGTTCAAATCCTGTCAGTAGTATGGATGTCATGCATCATCTGAGTAGTAGTGAATTAAAAGGTGAGAGTTGTGCTTGCTCTCCAGCACTAACTGCTTGGCTAGTAGAAAAATTCCATACTGAAATAAGAAAGCTGGTTTTATAAACAAAAAATCATACAACATTTTGTGATTTGGAATTCACAATGTTATTTTTTCACTTAGAGAAAAATAATATTCACGTTTTCAGCCAATATAGGAAGAGGATGAGAGCAAATCTTGAGATCATATGATTTCTGTGGAGAAGAGAATTGAAGGGTTATTTTAGAATTTCATACAAGTTCTTACTTTTATTGCTATCTTGCCTAATTCTTCTCCACTGACACATCTGGCACCTCTGACTTTTTCTGGCATCGACAACTGACTCTGTCAGTGTATATAAGAAGCCTGTAACTGTCTCATGCTACCCCTATAAATTATGAATCTTGAGCCAAGGCTTCTTCAAGTCAGAGGGCAATGTTTGTACTAAGAAAGTCCAGGAAAATTATTTTTAGGGAATGTCTAGTATAACTCAATTCCTGTAGTGGAATCAGCTGAAATAAAGGATGCTGGTACCCAACTTAAACCCTACATTTGAATAATTAGTGATGCGTTTTAATAGCTATTTTTTTATAGTTTATAGTTGATTGGGTACTAAGATAGTGAATTCTTGTGTCTTGTTTACTTTTTGCTATTTGAAGGGCATCATTCAATATAGTATCCATATGACTCCATTAAAATATTATTTAAATTGAACAGTTCTACAGCAAAGTTAGCATTTTTATAAAACAGTCCATATGTTTGTTCGTTTGCAAAGATCAAAAATTTGAGAAAAGAGTATTACAAATATAAAATATCTAGCTTACTGTTTTAAGTATTTTAAGCATGTTGTAAACCTGAGATGGAAAGAACTAGTAAGCCATCTGACATAATCTCTATTATTCTATTTGCTGTGTGAATAATACATGGAAAACTAAAGATTAAGTATATTGTCAGGTAATCCGTAACTAGATACCATTGTAAAAACAGGCATACACTTTCTGTGATGTTCATGATAAAGCAATATGGACAATTGATTCTCTTCATTAAAAAGGTACAGTATAATGAAGAGATGAAAACCCAAAGCTGTTTAATATTATCTTTACAATGTATTTGTGCTACTAGATTTGTTTTTTTGGGGTGGGTGGTTCTGGGTTTTTTTGCAAGTTGAAGGTTCTGTAAGTTGCAGAGTAAACTTGTGACAGGTAAAGGAAATATTAAGACGTTTGCAGACAAAGGCAAGTGCTTTTTCAACAGCTATGTTGGTATGCATGGCCCTTAAAGAAATAGCAAAAATTTGTATATTCAGGATGATTGATCAGATGATCCATAGCAGAATTTTGCAAATTCATTGAATAAGCAAATTAGTAAGGATGGTTTTACTGTCACAAGTGGTGGCCAAGTTGTTTGAACTAGGTGATGCCACATAAAATATTTTTCCTTTTCTCCCATTATTTCATTTATTTATGTGGTATTTTGCAGTATGAGAGTATTAGAGGTAGTTACAGAGGGTAAACCTTCCATGTTATTATGCCTTGGCATTTCAAATTCTCCTTCTGTCTTTTCAGGCAAGTCTTCTCTAACTGAAATATTTTTGGACTTAGTACTATGAAACAATTGCAAGCATAAGTGACTAGACATGGTTTCTTCAGGTGGTTTCACAGGCTTTCTTTTCTTTTTCTGTAGGAGCTTTCTTGCTCATTTTTTAATTCAAAATAATAAAAAATAAAGACTAATTAGCCAAGACAAAGCTTCTGTTCCCACACACTTACGAAAGTTCAACCCAAGCCAAACTTTATTTAAAATTTGGAAGCTAACTATGTTCATTGATTCATTCTGAAGAAGGAAGCAGATACACAGAGAAATTGAGGGGTTTTATAACCTATATTTGCAAAATCTAGTACAGTTGAATTTAAACCATCAGGTTTTATGAATTTTACAGAGCAGTCAACCTATGAAATCCAATTCTCAAAATTTTTAATTTACTCTGCACTTATTTATATTTAATTCTTTGTTTCCAATTGGGGCTTTCTTTTGTAATACATAAAGGATGACGTCCACTATTCTAAAATTAATTCAGAACTTGAATATGTTAAGCTCATAGTCCAGTTCTTAACTGGATCTAGAAATGTTTGTTTTACTGCAGAGAAGCTATGCAGAAACTCATCTCTGTAATCGGGATTTTGTGAACTAATGAAGGGCCTAAGGATACTTAGTTCAGGATACAGTTGATGAATAGAACTGTGTATTTTTAGTCACAACATGGAAATGGACCATGAAAAAAAACACCTGTGAAGTTAGTCTTAGGATATGCACAACCTTTTTTGTTGGCTTTCTGTATGAGAATTCCCTTTAAATAATTGATTCAGAAACAATCTAAAGGCCATTCAGCTCTATTGCCATGCAATTATGCTGGTGATCTTTATGCTTTGTGAAATGTTTTCTTTATTTCTAAAGCAGCATTTTACCTACAACGTGATATTTTCATTCCACTTAATAATGCACATTTCTTGAATGGTTCTTTCCATGAAAAAGAAAATACACATCAGTTGCTAAGGTGTTTTACCTTGTCCCACATATTCTTTTTAAAGAGGAGAAGCAAAGCACCTTTGTGGGAAATACAATGACACATAAACAGCTAGATTAGGATAAAAAATTCTGGAAAACAATAACTCACCTGGCCAAGAACAATACAAAGACAATACTGTCTTGTAAAACAAAGTAAACAGAGTTAAGAATGAATTAATGACCAGATTTATGGGGAAAGAATGGAGGCAAAAAACCCCAAACACCCAAAAGCAAAATACAATGAAAGTGATAGAGGCAACTATAAGTAAAACTTAAGCATGAGGCTGCATTTTAATTCCCTCACCATCATTTTGAATTAGAAGAATAATATTAAAAGTCTGCTGGGAAATAAATAATGTTGGCTTAATACTTTGTGCCCAGCGTAACATTATTGAATGCTTTTATATGGAGAATTTAAAGGAAAAAAACATTTTTGTGTATCCAGTCTAATATTTATTTCACTGTTCTATACCCTTTGGAAGTATCAAGAGATCATCCAATCTCACCCATATGTCACAAACTTTTAAATGTCACCTCATTACCACTAACTTGATACTATAACTGGGTTTAAACTAAAATCTTCCAACAGCCAAACAAAGAAACTTAGGCACCACAACATAAGTGCAGAGAAAGTAAAAGAGGGCTTATATCATATGAAAGGACTTCATGAGGTGTTTTCAATGCATTTTATTATGGATGAAACTTTTTCAAGTTTTTGTGCATACCCACACTTATCATCTGGATTTTAGCTTGATTAAAATCTTTCCCACTAGTTTATCACCTGGAAATTTGCAAGGACAAAGTAGTTTATTCTCTGTAGTTGAAAAAGGCAATTAAAAGGGATTGTTACGATGGTCATGTCACACAATGAAATTCAAAACAGATGTCCTGAACATACTGAAAGTGTAAAAAGTAACATAGCGACATTGGCCAACTTGAGGTAATTAATTTTGCCAAGAGTAAGTGCACTTCTAATATATTTGTTTATACTGCTTCTAGGAAGTTTGCAGCTATCCTTCTGCTGCCTTGTGAGGATGTATCAGTTCAGCTGGCACTAGCTTACAAGTCTCTTCTCTGCGATGTGTTAATGGCTTTCCCAGTGAACACACAGCTTAGAGTCATAAAGAGAGATTTTAGTGCTGAGCAGTGCTCAGTGTGCATTTTATTATTAAAACGAAGTTTGGGTCCTCCTTACTTCTGCAAACAAAGCTTATGTGATTGTGCTTTTTGTGTGTCGCTGTGCTTGCTTACAGAGACTCTTGAATTTGTTATCTAATTTCAACCAGAAGGCAATAAAGGAGGGAAGACAAACCTGAGAGGAGGTCAAAGAACAGTTGGAGGCTAGGTTTTCACAAACTAAAAGGACTTAGCCACAAATAGCATAGAGCTTCTTATAGGAAAATCAGTACTCTCATAGGAAGACCAATGCTTTTTGGGCAAATTGTTCATGCGCTGTAGTTCACTTGTGAGACTGGAAAATAGCAATTTTTCTTCAGTCCTGCATAGAGATGTGGATCTCCATGGATTCCCATTTTGTACATCCAGGAAGGAATTGATACAGGACTTGTTTAGTGCTTTGGAACTTTCCTTGATGCTCCCCCAAAGCTGTCCTCCTGCACCACACAGTGACGGCAGCTGCATGTTTCCAGTCTCACCTGCCCTTGCCTGCAGGAGAAGGTCTAGGCTGTCCCTGACTTAGAAGACAAGAATATGCGTATCTGCCTGTAATCCTTATTTCTTCCTTCCTCCCTTCCTTTTACTTTACATAAGAGCTAAGCAACTTACTGACCTTGCTTAGCAAAACTTGTGTCTCATTTCCACTGAAATTAGTAAAATAATTCCTATTAGCTTCTATGGGAGTAGTAACAGGTTGCAAGTTATTGACTGTTTTCTGAGGTTATGGCCATAATCTATGGAAATTGGCACACTTCTAATAACTTCAGTGGAGATTTTTTGATTTATAAGTGTTGATCTGAAATCATCAAATTTTAATGCCTTTAAATAAAAAAAAAATAAAATTGTAATAACAGAAGGATTCATCAAAGTGAAATGGAAAAGAAATAATTTAATTTTTGAGACACAAGTGTCTTTTTTAACATACTTAGGATTAGTGCTTCAGATACCACATGAACCCAATTCCCACCTAGCAGCTAGTTACCCTGAAGTTAGCTTCAAGGTAGGGAGTAACACATGAAGAGACACCTAGCTTTTACTGTACTTCTCCTGTGGTCACTCACCAACAGACTGTCCAGGACTTGTTCTTCTGAATTAAGCTCTGAGCTTAATTAAGGTGAATTAAGCATTCATTCCTTTCAGAGTAGTGCTCTAATTGATACCAATGGCTTTCAGACAACCAGCAATGAATAAAAACTGTGACCAGCCTGCCACCAGCCTTTTCTTCGTTAGATCAGTGCAAGTCAACTTGGCTGGATGTAGAAAGCCTAGCATGAGATGTGTTTAACTTCTGTGTTTAGTATCTTAAACAAGAGACTGCAGATGATGCGAACCTTTCCTGGACAGTTTAAAATATCATTTCACTTATTGTAACAGTTAACTGGCCCTTGCAGGTCAGAATTAGGTAATCCTGCCATTCTGCTTAATCTATATTAAGGTATGTAAAGCTGTATTACAGTTTTACAGAGAATTTTAAACATGATAAGTATGGCTTTCTTACTGATCACAAAGGTGGAGTGTGGTTAGTGTTGTGTGGAAAGCATGCTTCTTTCTTTCATTCAAAAATGAGTTTACAAAGAGCTCCAATAACAAACAACAATAAAAACTATCTTATAAGTGCTTCAGGAATTTCAGAAATATTAGCTGCTGAAGGACTCTGTAACAGAACATGGGACTGCAGATAGAGCAATCATTCATCATTTAACATCTGAATCATTTCTTGCTGACTAAAGAGAAATGCATAACAGAGAAGTCAAATAATCCTTTTCAATTATTATATATGATTCATGAATTCTAGATATTATACAAATGCACCATTAATCTAAAAGGAAGTAGTGTTTCTCAAAATAGAATTTAAATAGTGTTTAAAATAGAATTTAAAATTATTTTCAAAGTAATTGTGATTTTTTTTCAACATGTTTACAGTGTCCACACTCACAACTCACTGCAACATCAGGATTTTTGTAATGCAACAGGCATACAAGTAGTTGGAACTTGTCTACTCTTCTCTATTTGTTTGCATTTCTGTTATGGAATGAAAAACACACAATCTGCTACCAAAGATGGACACATTTTATAATTGAAATGTCTGAAGAAACTAACATTAAAACCTTTTTGTTGCATCTGTACTTGCCAGTAGTTTATTCAGTGGCTATATATTCAGAATTTTAGACTGAAAGATACGTCATGTATGTGCAAGATTTTTTTAGATGCTTGCAAAAAATGTAGTTGCTGATGATACAAAAGGAGTTAAGTTCACCTATGAGGTCTCCAACTCTTTTTTTTTTGAAAGCGAGAGAAGACTTTGGCACCTTGTCACTGATGAGTTCCTCAGAGCTGACCCTGCTTTCAGCAGGAAGCAGCACTAGATAACCTACTGAGGTCATGCCCAACCTGACTTTACCCCTGATCTTTTCAGTACCTAGTTAGGAGTGAAGGAAAGAAGTTCTGTGACAAAATATAATGCAGTTTTATATCCTTAAGTGTCCTAAGGTTGGCGGGGGGGGAGGTTATGTGTTTTAGAAGCTTTTGAGATAATCCAGAGAAACAATTTTTGGATGTAGAATGTAATTTATGTAGTTATTTGGGAGACATCTTTGACCTTATGGCTTGTTCATATTGTGTGAAAGAGCACAAGTAGTAATTGTCTAACCATTGGAAAAAAGCCATTTGAAGAAAAGGTGAATGAAGTGTTTATGAGGATTTATAATGAAGTGTTATGTAATCTAGTCACAAGGAATATTTATTTTCTAGCTGTGGAAGTATGAAACATAGAAATTGGAGCACATGCATCCTGACTTGGTCTTAATCCCTTCTTTTGAACAATGCACATGCTATAATGAAAGACAGTAGTAGTAGTATTTCACTATCTTAAATGTGCCTTTGCTGATAAAGAAACCTTATTTGACTGAACTTTGGAATTATTTTGATATCCACATGTAATTATTTCAAAGCATGCCGTAGAAATTATTGGGATTTGTCACTGTGACTAGATCTGAACATAATAAAGTGCATCTCTGATGTGGTATCTGACGTTATGCTTCTGGGTTTAAAAAGGTTAGCAAAACTTCCAGCTTTGCACCCACTTGCATCAGTAAGTTGCTGTTCACAGAATTGGATCTGAAGGTTTCTTTTCTCCTTTTGCTGGAGGGGAGTAGGATCCTGTAGTGAAGGCACTAGACTGGAAGTCAGGACTTCTCTGCTTGTGCCACAGACTTTCTGCGTGACCCTGGGCAAGTAATTTGATTCCCACCACTGCAGTTTTCCATCTGAAATTGCAAATGTTGCTTTTCTATTTCAAATAGTAATTTAAAACAATATGTATTAATCATGTTTGAGATATGAAGATGTAATGCTGATAGGTAGTTCTAAAGTGGTACCTGGACACATTCTTGCTGACAGTTGAGTTTTGCATGTAAATTACTTGACTCACTAATTCTTTTAGGAATTTTCTATTAAAAAGGAATCCAACAAAAATTTCCTCATCTTAAACCTAAAAATATTCATGATTTGGCAGCAGAAAAAAAAAATCAGAAAAACCTTTAGTCTTAAATCCACCTGTTAAGTTCATGGTATGTCTAAAATCAGGTTAATTTCAGGAAACGAAACTTGATACTGATGGTTTAGAACTCAAAAATCAGTGAAAACCAGCTGTCATCATCTTAATTCTCAACCAAAGGTTCTCAAGTAATGCTTGTATTGTAAAGAGGCAATACTTATCCTGTTACCTGTATTACTAATGCAAGTAATATTCATGGTATTGCTTGTATCATTAATACTGTATTACTTGCATTACAAGCATTATAGCTTCTAGGTCTCTCAGTGACTCAAGTTGGAGAAAGCTATTTAAAGAAGTCTCTGAATCAGTGGTGCCAATAAACTTGTTATCTTATATTCTGATTTACAGATTTATGAACTTCTCTGCTTTTTGGTGGCTTTTAAGAACTCTTCTCTAGTATTCCTCTATTTGTTGGTCTGGCAGAGGCTTCTACGTGAGACTTGCAGGCACTGAAATGTTGCTTAGCAATTTGCTGAAGCCATTGTTTTTCTATTGCTCTCCTGCTGTGCTTGAAATTCACCCATTTATGTTTAAGTATGACAGTATGAAACAAGCAGAAATAACCACTATTTGTTTTATCATGTCTCTGGGACAAATTTGTCAGCCTTTCATCAAGCAAGACTTGCATTGTCCTCAACAGGATTTCTGTGTGATGAAGGACTGCTGCATTTAGTGCTTTGAGTTTTTAAATCTTACACTCTCTGTGTCTGAGTATTGACAAATGCACTACTCTAACACCGTATTTATTTTTTATTGAAAGTAGAAGCTTGCTTTGCCTCCCTCTTCTCCATTCTTGTTGATGTCAAACAAATTTACATGGATGATTGCTCCCTTAGCATGCTTATCTATCATCATAACTGTGAGATATCACCATCAGTGCAAACCAGAAGAGAAGAGATCACCCAAGTTCTGCTATTTATTTAAAGGACGCATTAACCTTCAAAATCTGATTTATTCTTTATTTGCACATCCATGGAGTACCACACATTTGTAATGTTTTTATATAAACTGTTCCCATGAAGCAGGTGACTCTACATTAGTTCTGATGCCTCATTTGTCTGAGTATCTGCATCTTGTTGCTGCTGTATCAAGCCTGCTCAATTTCTGGTTTTGTAGGGAGAAGCACAACCAGAGCATAAAAGTCTCTATGTTCAGTTATGTTAAATGTTTGAAATGTTTTTGTGAATGAGATCTCATAGGAGATTAGGAACTATTTATGTGACTTCAGATTTTTTATTTTTTTCCTATTTGCTTAATTTCATGGGGGTTTTTTCTTTGTGTTCTTCCATCCCATGCAGACAAAGTATTGTTTAAACTGCAGCATTTAGTTACAAGTATCTGGTCTGATAAGGGTTCTGTCCAGTGTAGTGTTGTCAGATGGTCCACAGTAGGTTCCTGTTTCATTTATGCAATGAGATGTCTCCTGAGCACCATTATCTGTGCAGAAATTGCTTGTGATAATCACTGTTCTGGTAGGAATTCTCCTTAGTGCTCGCTCCCCCCCTCCCCAGTGACACAGTGTGATGGCACTCTACAGTCCCTCTGAGTCAGCTGTCATCTCCTATTTATCATTCCTCTTTATGTAGTTTCAAATAGGTCTGTGCATATGACTGATGCACATTCCCACGCAATAGAAGTACACTTCAGAACCTTCCTCGGACCAATCAGTCAGATGCCCATGCATGTTCATGCCGAGTGCTCTTGATATTATTGTCGTTTGAGTTTAAAACTTCCAGGTTAAGTTCCTTCATGCTGTTGAGATTAGCTTCTACTTAGCTCTCTTTAAAGGCTAAGTAGGTATACAAGCAAAAAGAAACACAGCTAAATAAACAGAGTACCTTTGAGAATTTTTTTTTAAATATATAAAATTCACAGAAGTCTTAATGGTGAGAGTTTGAAAGGAATTTTAAATATTCAACTCCCATTTGAGACTTTGAAAAATCCTCCTTCTATCTTTAACCATTATAATAAGTCTTAAATCATATTTTCCTCCCCCACTTCCTGGAGGCAGTCAGCACACCAAACAGTTGAAAATATGGTACAGGTTCAAATATAATGATGTCATCATTACAAGCTGACCCAGTCAGCAGCTGTTTTGGCATCTTCTTCACAAGTAATCTTGCAAAGCTACAGCACTGCATTGACTAGTAACTAGAGAAGCTGATCAAGGAACAACAATTTGGTGACAGCATTGAGGTTTCTGGGTTTTCTTCCATGATAAAGTGAAAAGAAAACATTCTGATTGTTTCTGTGTACCTGAAATTTAATTAATTGAAAAAGTTAAATTTTCAACTTAGGTCGCTCTATCTCAATGGAAAAAACAGTGCGCCCTGGACCAGTTAAATTGATATTACTTTATGGGACTTTTCTGTTTGGCTGAAAAAAGCATTATTCAAATCAAAAACCTTTAGTTGAAACCACTTTAGTCAGTTGTTAAAGGTAATCACTTTACCATGTATTTTAATAAGTAATTTTTAATTGCCTTTATACAATTGGTGAAGAAAAGTGTTGTCCACTAAAAGAAGAGCCCAAACAAAGCATAACAGTAGACTACATTCAAAATGGAGACTTATAACACCATAACTGTCCCTAGTAAAACTATATGTTTAAGCTTTTTACAAAATACACAGAGAAATGTTAGATGCTTGTGACTGGCATTTACACAAGCCAGTGCACAAACCAAATGTTTGGTATTCCCAAGGAATTCATGTGCTCATCTGACTTGACTCAAAGCCCTGAACCTTCTCATGAAACTGGATTCAGAGGAAGAAAGTCTTTCCAAAGTTTATACAAAATGTTAGTGGCTAGAATATTTTTCATGTGCTATGAGGCTAAACTCTTTCATTAGCTTAATGGGGCTTTCTTGTTCTCTCACAGCCAAAAACAGTATCTAAATTTCCATGATATACAGTAATCCAGGCAAGACATGTCCAAGACCTCCCAGTGAAGCAGTTGGTTATGTATGAACTGGCTCCACCCACAATCCAAATGTTTGCGTATATCACTGGACCACACAAAATTCTGGCCCTAGTTGCCACATCTCTCTCAGCAGATATAACTGCGGGACTACTAGACAGAGAGAAAATACGTAACCACCAGCAGCTTACTGTGTTTTCAGTGGTATCAAAGAGGCAGATCAGATTTTAAAATCTTCATCATTCTAGAAATATTTGCTATGTCTGATTATGTCAAGGCACTTAGAGCTGTGAACTCATCATGTACCATAATAGAGAGAATATAGTTGCTAGCCCCTTTTTAACAGAAGATAAAAGTGGAAATTGCTGATCTGATTTTGAAAATTATTCAAAGACTGTTACCTTTTCTGAGTCAGTACTTTTCTTTGAACTGTTTATGTGAAAATATTTGGTTTCCATTTTAGCAAGGACACCCAAGGAATTTTCTCATGGCAGCTGACCGAGTCTATTTCCATATCTCTCTTTTCACTCTGGGGATAAGGAGCCTGCAGAGTTTTTATTAATCTCAGAGCAGAGAATATCAGTGAAGGGCTGCCAGGATGAGTGACAGATGAGAGATCAATTTTTAAATGCACAGTCAAATCAAATATATGTTTTCCAGAGGAAGAACCAGGAACAGAACCTCAGACATCTTGTTTGGATTGAATCTCTATCATTCATCTAATGTATATCAATTTGAAATGATGGATATAATTTACAGTAAGTAGACTTGTAATTTCCGACTGTCTAGGAGCAGAAGGAAAACTTTTAGAATAAGACTGAACTTCAGAAACCTACATCTCATTTACATTTAACAGGTATATTAAATCCGTCTTTCTCAGCAGAATCATAGCTAGTAGTGCATCAGGAATTCTTAAGTGCTACTTGTTGACTTGGTGGTAGGTAAAACAAAATATTTGTCTGTTATTGTCAAAACAAATACTGATATTTAAAGTAATTAGCTACTGTCATATAATAGGGTACATTTAAAGCTAATAAAAATACATATCTAATTATCTTTTTCTTGAACTCCACAGTCATTTATAAAGTTCCAATGATTAATTGTAAAAATCTCTACAAAACTGCTCTTGACTTTCCAAGAATGTGTCCTCTGTCTGTTTTCATTTCTTATGGCCGCAGGAAACCTAGATTTTTAGTGAGGCTCTAGCATGGATCAAGACCCTTTAACAATGTATATTGGTCACTTAACACTATCACAGATGATGAAAAACATGATTTCATTCTGGTTTTGGAAGGTTTCTAGGGAATCCGTGTCCAAAAGTAGCCATAATTCAGATTCATAATTAAAGGTGCCAATACTAAATCTGTAGTTCAGACAAAATCTTGAATTTACTGGCAAACCAACACAAGTGATTGGAAATCTCAGTTAAGGTGAGGTAGCAACTAAAATATGGTTAGTCTTTATTATAAGGTGAGGCAAATGGAAGATTGACTATAACAGCAACTGCATAATTAAGGTGCAGAGTGTTGTTATGGGAAAAAGACATATTTTGAAGCTTTCAGAATATGATTTTAATGACTACGCTTGGGTTAAAGGTTAAATTTGCTCTTTAACATTTGTCAGCAGGCCCTTGAGTGTCATTAGCATAGTTGAAAGTATTCAAGATCACCATTTTGCTTTTCCTCCAGAAAATGTGGTGGAGCCCAGCTGGTGTTCTAATTTCTGTTACTTCATTTTCCTTGAATAACTATTGACTCTTATAAGATAGTTTCTTTTAAAAGAAAATTAAAATGACTGTTTTAATTGAAGGTAGAGTGTTACAAAATACATAGATCAAAATATAAACATGAGTGAAACTAATTCATAAATCCTGTTTTGGAGTAACACCTTTATGTTTCTGCTATTACTGTGCTGAAAAACAGTTATGGCATATCATGCCTTACTTTCCTCTTTAGGGTGTGTTTTTAGCTTAACATATAGAAAATTCTTTGTAGTTATTTTGGGTTGGCTTTTGTAGGAGTATGCTTCCGTAGCCTAAAGTAAAATCTCTTAATTGCAGGGAGGGCAGAATGTGTAGTGCGTTTTATATATTGAATCTTAATTATTTCATCCATATGTATAGTTCCATCTGCTTATGCACACTGCACTCAAAGAACAAGGGGCCTTCTTCCTTTTCCCCCCACCTTGAAGATGATTTCAACAAAGCAGCATAATCTGTTGCAGAGAAATGCAACTCATTCTTCCTTGTAATGGACCTGGACAGGGTGATCAATGGTTAGCTGTAATTGCAACTGCTCCCTAGTATGGTACAGTTTCATTCCATTGTTTATAGTGACACATATCTAGCTGTATGGTTTACAGTCCTAATGGCTGCATCCCCATGTTAAATACAGTATAGAAGTTTATAATATCTGAAATTTCCCTTCCTAAACAACTTTGTAGACCAAAATGTAAAGCCACTCTGGGAAAATAAATGAGAGACTCTTTCAGGAAAATATTGAATAATGAGCTTCTTGATATCTGTTATACCCATATTATTCAAATCTGTTCATTGGGCTTCTTAGATCAAGCAGGGTGGGTCATTCATTTTTAAGCTCTTCTGCTGAGATAATTATTCATGAGATTTGCATAGGAATGTGTCAAGATGGCGGTGATATAAGATTGTATTTATGGGAGCTTAGTACATTTAGTTCTGTTAGAATTTTGTGTGTGTGTGTGCATAGAATTTCAGATAGGGATTTTGAATAAACTAATAAATATTGTGAAAAATGCCAGATGAATGTGTTTTGCCATAGAGACCTAAGAATTCACTTGAAATTTATGTAAGTAATATACATTGTTTTACCATTTCTTATCCTGTGGTGATACTGTTGGTAAGACATGTCATTTATGATATGCTATTTAGAAGATACAAGAGAAACAGAAAGATCTTTCTACGTTCTTACAGCCATGGATGCTTTGAGGTGTTCCTTCCCCAGTGTGGATTTATTATCCTTGGGCCGCAATCCCTTCAGAGGTACGCTTGCTGTGACACAGACATAACCACGGCCATAGATGCTTTGAGATATACCTGCTCTGATGTGGACTTATCCATGGCCTTAGACATTTCAGGGTGTCCTGAACCCACATGGACTCATCCACAGGTCACAGTCCCTTTGACTCGAGTACACACAGGAGTTCCAACCTGTCCAGTATAGCAGCACAGAAACAGCAGCAATGCCCTGGCCATCTGCCAGCCCAGGTGCATCGCCATTGCTGTTATCAGAATGTTCCCATGCACAGCACGGTAAGGTGATAAGCAGTACAGCAAGCAGCGAAAGCAAAAAGCAGCCACTAATGAGCACTAGACTGTACCATACAGTAAGGCAAGCAAGCCCCACGGCAAGCACAGGAGCCTGCCAATTAATAGCTAAACAGCAATAACAGCTGTGAATTTGATCTAGCACATTCCAGTCAAACCTGTCATTATTTCAAACCCTTCATGCCCCATGTTGGGTGCCAAAAAGGACTGTCGTGGTTTTGCTCCAGACGGCAGCTAAGCACCACAGAGCTGCTTGCTCGCTCTGCCTCGGTGGGACAGGGGAGAGAATCAGAAGAGTAAAAGTGAGAAAACTTGTGGATTGAGAAAAAGACAGTTCAAAGACAGGTAGAGCAAAAGCTGCACATGCAAGCAAAGCAAACCAAGGAATTAGTTCGCCGCTGCCCATTGGCAGGCAGGTGTTCAGCCATCTCCTGGAAAGCAGGGCTCCATCACATGTAGCAGTTACTTGGGAAGACAAATGCTATGACAAACTTCCCCCTCCTTCCCTCCTTCTTCCTCCAAGTTTATATGCTGAGCATGACATCATATGGTATGGAATATCCCCTTAGCCAGTCGGGGTCAGCTGTCCCGGCTGTGTCCCCTCCCAACTCCTTGTGCACCCCCAGCCTCCTCACTGGTGGAGTGGTGTGAGAAGCAGAAAAGCACTGTGCAAACACTTGCACTGTGTGCAAGCACTGCTCAGCAATAACAAAAACATCCCTGTGTTATTAACACTGTTCTCAGCACAAATCCAAAATGTAACCCCGTACTAGCTACTATGAAGAAAATTAACTCTATTCCAGTCAAAACTAGCACAAGGTTGAATGGATTGGTAAACAAATTTTAAGCTGCTTATGCATTCAAGCACAACTGCAGAACTTAAGCTATGACTGTAGTTATTGTACAAAAAGTACTGAACAACAGCAATGTTCCACACTGATTTGACCATTATATGGTCTTCTAAGGAAAAATGGATTCTTTGGGATGGGGGGAAGTGTTGGAAATATGCTCTTGTAAGTAATTACTTTTTTAGAAGAAAATATTTTTCTAACCTGCATTCTGAATTCACTAATCAGGTTAAAGCCCTGGACATTTCACCATAACCACTAGCATTGTCACATACTCCAGAATTTTCAACATTTGATATAACAGTTTTGCTATAAATTGTCCTCTGTTTTTCTAAGCAATAGTGTTAAAGCTACATCTTTTTATAATCCCCCTTTTACTTAAAAGGACATTAAAGTACAGAAATTTACCCATCTCTTAAGTTCATTGTAGAAATAAATAACATGTAAAATTGCTGATTCCTCTCCATTTTTTTCTTGGATGTTGGTCTTCTATAGATCTAAAGCCAGACCATAAATCTCACAGATTTTCATTTTTCCAAGTTACTAGCATCTTTCATCTTTGGTCAGACTGGAAATATCAAAAGAATGGGCTTTTGTATGGTATTTTGATTGTGTTTTCTATTTCTGATTATATCAATATTTATGCAGGAAGCTAAAAATGGGGAGGGGGGAATGAACATGGCTTTTTTTTCTTTCTCGAGGAAAGAAAATAGTTTGTCTCGAGCAGAAGCTGTAATTTTTGATCAGCTTTTACTTTTTTAATACAGATGGACCTTCAGCATTAAAGAACATTCTGGCTTTTCATAGTCAATATGAATATATTATTTCTTTTATATTTCCAGAAGGAAAAAATACTTTTTTTATTTTCTTAGAGTCCACGTAACTATTTTGAAAAATGAGGCAGGAACATTTTGATTACTTTAAAAAGGTGGCCAATTCTATTTTGTCACATTTTATCTCTTGGAGAGGACACATTCCTGAATTTGTCTTCCTCTGAGCCTCAGGATAAGAATAGCACTCTTGTCCTTCTAACTCTTTCGATACATGGGCACGTATCTTGGACTATTTAGCAAAACCCAGAAGATGTATACATCTTTACGGATGTTTTAACAGTATTGTAGAAAAAAAATATTGTACAGAAATAATAGAGCATGAACCCAGCCCAAAGCTATGAAAACAAAACAAGAGACATTGTCAGAAAAAAAATAAAAATTAGAATTCCACATGCTCTTTCTGCAAAAATTTTGCAATAGTGAAAGAAATTTCCTGGGGTTTTTATGAGAAATATAATCCAAGATTTCAAATAGAAAATCAAGTAAAAGAAAACCACTGAAGAAGACAAATTATATTCTAAAATAGTAATATTGAAAAAATATACTCTGTTAGAAGGACTGTAAGTGAAAATCATAGTTCTCCTCACTTTGTTATTGTACCATAATTGTGCTGTTATCAGAAGTAGTTCTTAAGATCATACGAAGAACTGAAGGTCATTAAAAGACATAGAAGAAAAATTTTTTTTTCTCTATTTTAAAAAATAGAATATCTGAAGTTCATAGCACTTTTCTTCTTATTTTCTGTCAACTACAGAAATTAGAATAAAAAAGAAACACTGAAGGATTTATTGAAAAATCCAATACATGGAGTTAATAGTGTAACCTGGTTTTGAGAGGATGCTCTGGAATTAAGTATTTTAAAAATACAGACATACAAACACACACATAGAAACTTTATCATCCTAAATCAGCTTTAAGAATATATGGCATTTTATTCTCATAGTCTGTCAGCCTGAAGACGATTGGGATATTTAACATATAATTTACTAAACTTTAATAAAACTTCTTGTTAAAAGTCTTAGTATTCACCTGAAGTAAAATTAGTATTCACGTAAACACTTCTCTAATTCCTCTTGCTCTTGTAACCGAAAGGTCATGCCTGGACCAAGGATGTGTTCTCAGAATAACTAGGAGCACTGTCATGCGTCACCAGAATAATAACAAGCGTTAAGTTACGCTTTTCTTAAAGAGTCAATGACAAACTATTGCCATGCATTCAAATGGCTGTTCTACCAGTAAACAGGAGAGATACCCTGACGTGTTATGGCGAGCCAAATGACATGCTTGCCCATATTTAGTCACTGAGATAACAGTTGGTTTTGTAACCAGACAGTAAGGACGGTCAGGTCAGTTGTGACCAGCTAGAATTTCTCATTCTTTTCATATCTTTCACATCTCAATTCAATTGATAAGACTCTCACACTCGAGTTTTCTACCTGATTCCCTGCTTAGGTCACATAGTCCTGGTGTCTTAAAACTATTTACAGAGAGAACTATCAGATAGTTTAGCTGCTCTCCAGGTGTTGGATACCTATGTTTCAGTTCAAATGAGTGCATAGTTTAAGCAAAATTGTCTCAAATTACTAGTTTTGCTTTTCTTTCCCCTTCTGCTCCACAACCCCCCCATAAAAGTTTCTATTCCCAGTCTTCAAAAGGAGCTTTCAGTAGCTCGTCTCTCGAAAAAGAGCTTCTATCAGGTTAGAAGCTGTACCACAGGTACACGTAGAGTGTAATAAAAGTTTATCCCATCAGGTTTTTCTGCTCGCTGGTCTCTAAACGTGACAGAAATACATCTATTTTGTAACTATCTGCTGCCTTGTAAATCTTGTATGCTGTAAGTAGTTTCTTTGAAAAGCTGTTCTAGTGTCATTTCTTTTTCTTTCTGACCTGGCCTTGAGTAAAGGGCATAAAAAGACAGTTGCAATAGTAAATGGAAGGGAAAACTAGCAAGAAATTAAAAGTGTTTGCACAAGCAAATTACAGGAATCAAAAAAAGCATGAATCTACATATACATCTTTATCATTGTGACACACAAGAGGTAGGGGGTATGCTATCTTGGCTTAAAAGGAGCTTTAAAGAATTAGCCCCCTAGTAAAAGTAAAATAGCACTCTCTAAGATAATAAAAATTACAAACAGAATTGCAGAGAAAGCAGAAAGGACATTTTCATGTAATGGAAAAGAAATGCAAGTCATTGTGTAGAGCCTTGCTGTTCCCTGAATCATCAAACCAAATAACCTTGTAACTATTAAATGACATCATTTAATTATATGCACTTTTCTATTAAAATTTTGCTTAACTGTGTAGGAAAACATACCACTACATTGAGCATAATTTTCTCTTTGCAAACACAGTCGTGGCTCCTGAGCTATATATACCTGTGACTTAGTGACGGTTCCTTTATCACAGCATTAACGTAGTTAATGTTTGCAGAACTCTAGTTCAAGTGCTGCTCTAATAATCTGATAGAAGTCCTTTGGAGATAATAACAAGAGGCAAAATCTTATAGAGGACTTAAAAGTGTGGAAATAGAAAGTTACAATAAAGTGACGGCTAGTAAGGAATTTTTAGTTTAAAAGTAGCTGGATAATTTTGAATATTAAAGCTCTAAGAGAGACATGATTTCTTTCAGCTCTATACATAATTTGCTGTTCTACATTGTCCTTGAATCATAGCTTTGAAAACTTCAGAAACTACATTTTTACATTGGTATCCTAATATCTAACAAGGAAATCTTCACGTTTATCAGCTTTCAGTTTATAGAACATCATATTTCCTTGGAATCTTCCCCCCTCACCCCCACCTTATCATATAAAATGACATTCAACTCTCATTCATGATCTGTTTGCTATTGATTTGCAGCATGGGATCTTGTGAACATATTAGGGGAAAAATTGTCCTCTTTCTCTCTTATTTTTAATGAAAAAAATTAATGGGCCAAACCAATGCCTGTTGTTCCTTTCTCAAAGCTTCCTTCAACTGTCAGGGATCTAAAGTAAAATCATACTATTAAAGGAAACACTGTTATAATGATTCTGCCCAATGAGCACACAGGGAAATTGATATAATTACATTTTTTTCAATGTCAGATTTAAAGTTACTGGAATGGCAATAGATATATAGCCAAGTAAAGAACGGTCTGGTGTGATTTGTTGGGGAGCAGAGGGAATTTGTTGACTAGCCTTAATGAAAACTTATTTTGGATGACATGAACTTTCATGGGTTTGGTTTTAGATCTGGAATAAAATACACTGGAGTAAGATATGACATCTATTCTGCTGAAGAAGTGTTATATGTAAAACAGATTTATTTTTGTGCTTATTTCATACTTCTGTTAAACTTTAAATAATTTGTATTTATACATTTTATTTGTACTTATATACAGGTAGATAACTATATTACAATTATAGCAGAAGTAGAAAGGGGATATTGGAAAATATCAAAGGTATCATGATGTAAGATACGATTATAGATATTTTTCAAAATATTCATGCTAATAATGTCTTGGTCTTGATATATGTACACACATATATATAATTTTAGTCTGATATTTTACAAATTATTTTATAAAATCTGCATACTCCTTCAATGTGAAAACACAGTTAAAAATTAGCAATTTTATATTTCCTTTAAGTCCTAAACAACAAAAAAAAGTTACAAAATTTTGCATATGTTTTATATGATACATGACATTTGAAATTTTTATTAAATAATTTAGTCCTCATTGAAAAGATAAATTTATTTTTAACAATCCACTGATTTCAGTAGAGTCAGAAGTTTGTAACATGCTAATTATTACTAGAAAAGACTGTGATAGGGACTTATTTCTGATGTATTTGAAAACTAGTCACATCTTTATATAATACTTGTTTTTCCTTAATGGGGAAAGCTGGAAGTAAAGGTAAATTTTAGTAATTTTGTGAGGCACTCAGTTGTTAACGCCTTCTGGCTAGTTGCCGCTCTTTTTCCATTCTGTCAGCCCCTCTTTCCCTTTCTTTTGGCTTCCGTTTCTCTGAAATGTTTCATGCTTTTCAGTATTTGATTCAGTGTTTTCTTCAGATTCTTCACTGTTGTTGCTCCAGTAAAATTGGCTATAAAATTTTCAGTACCAGGTTTTTGTAAAGTGTCTGAATTGCCTACAGCAATATCACCCAAGGCTGTTGTCTTGCTTGATTTTTATTAGCTAAGTAGAGTTTCACTAGGTCAGCATTTGTATAGAAGCCCTCCAGGTAAGAAAGAGACGCTGTGAAGCACAAACTGGCGGATTCATTAACACACACACACACCCCTTTTCTGTTTCCTTCAACACTGGCTTAACGCTGCTGTTTGGTCATATGGTAGGGTTATACGTCCGAGAGCACGATCTGTTAGTTGATATGAGTTACACATCATTTATCAATTAAGGTTTTAAACTGACACTCAGCAGCCTGCAAAAGGCATCTAGTTTCTCTATATTCAGCTGTAAAATAAGCAGCCTCTGTAACACACTCTTTTGCAACTCTTTTCTATCTCTTCTGTTCATATTCCTCAAAGAGGATAATGTTTATTCCTTTGTGAGTATGAGGTCCAACCTTACTTGAGGCCCCCAGAAGTTTAATCTGCACTGTGAGGATATACAGATGTATGATTTTTAAAGTAAAGCAGGAGACCCTTAATTCCCAGTGCCAAATTACAAAGTCATTCTATTTAAAAGTATTCTTAGGCTTGACATTTTGCCTTTGTCCAGACTTGACTTTTTGCTCTTGAGTGCTCTGATAAATTTCATAGGGATAACTGACCCCTGAATTCTTCAGGAAGTTATGGATGCTTGTACAAAAAATAATTTTCTCCTCCCCTCCTAATAACTGAAGCCCAGAGGAGATACCAGTGAGGTCTTTGTAAGTAACTGTACTACTGGAAAAAATCCTATCTTTGAGATTTTTCATGAGAATAAGGGAAAAGGAACAAAAAAAAAATTCATGAACAATTTTGTGAGTTCAGAGATGGTTGCAAATATGGATGAATGAATTGCACCAGTATTAGGTGACAGTGTTTCATCTTTCTTTGGTTTGAAGTTGCACTCACAATCTTAATATGGCTGAAGTGCTACCATGTGTTTACACTGGCACTTTAGCTCTGTGGTGCTTTCATCCTTCTTATTTGAATCTAGATTTTCCTCTCTTTAATCTGAGGAAAAATTATGATCCTTAAGTGCAGAAAGTGTTAAAAAAAATCACTTTTACAACCCCAAATTCTCTAACTCCTAACAATGAGAAATAAATTTGGAAGTATGTTTGGATTTATTTATATATTTTTTATTTCTATGTTAATTTTTCTCACCTTTATTTCTTATTCATCATGCATCCCTTGGATCTCATAAGGTTCTCTCTGATTTTTTTTTCTGTTTCCATCCCTCCAGTTTATCTATTCTGAAGTCTGAGTTTGGGTCAGGCTCTGGTGTCCATCCCCCTTATTAAAGAAAGCAACTTGACAGTCACAGTTTTGAACTTTATAATAGAGCAATGATGATAGATTAATATCAAAGTGTGGTATGCTGAATGTGTTTAATTGATTCGTAAGTTAAAAAGAAATGCAGCCACTATATTATTTCCAGAAATGTATACATAAGAAAAATAACACCTGTAAGAATGTTAACAGAAGACTGAGTGAGAATGGCAAATGATTACTAGCATGCACAGCTTGACAAGTTATGGTAATTCTTATCTCATGTGCAAAGAAAATCAATATATCTCAGATAAATCATTTTGCCTTCTAAGTATTATTTGCAGGAATTCAGAAACACTGACAACTGAGTCATAAATGCATTTGAATAATTTCTGTCCGTTTCTATGTATTGCATAAATGAAGACTAGCACCCTGCAGGTTTTCTGGAATTTGTCCAAATTACAGATTTACTATATTGCAAATAGTTTGCATGTTTAATGAACATTTTCAGAAAGTTTATTGAAAACAAATTATATGTTGAAATAAGACATCTGATGCTTGATTCACAAAGTAACATTTTGATTTTTTTATTGTGTTATAATGTTTTATGTATAAAAATTGTAGTCCCCAGTATAGTATAATTTTCATTTTGTAGCGTTAGACCTACATACGCATTATTTTCATTTGTATATTTTAAAAAATATTTAATATTTGATGTAATACAACAATGTAAGAATGGCAATATTGATTCAGCTCAAAGGTGTTGGCAAGGAGTTGTTGACATGATAAATAGTTCTAGCACTGAAATATTAAGTAGCTTAAATACTACATATACATAATCATGAGATTTAAATTTAAGTTTCCAAAGATTTTTAAAATCCATATATGTTGCATTAATGAGAAAACTTTTGCAAATCTTGATTTCTACCCATTTTCTGGTGATTAACATGGAGGCGTAGTTGCAGTTATTGCACACAGGATTTATCTGGAGATCCTCAATATTCAGATATAATCTACCCCATTTTGCAATGTGCCAGAGAGATGTCATGACTGGTACTAGTGACCAGATGATACTTTGTTTCTTAGCGTGTGATACCACCTCTAGTATAAGTCTGCACAAGTACGTCAGGGCACATAGTCAGCAAAAGCAGAGCATGCCTTTTTACATGCCAGGTGGTTCACAGACAATATTGTCACTAGACAAGGTTAAAGGATAAAATAATGTCCTTTTGCAATAACAGAGTAATGTTATAAAAAAACAACATGTATTACAATATACTTAATAGTTATTCTTAATGTTATCTATAGGAATACAATATCACAGGTAGCTCCCTCTCCCTCTCTTTCTCTCACTTTTGTCTCCAGTTTCTTTCATATCTCTTTCATTCTCTTCTTTAAGGCTCCTCCTGTTCCTGCCTCTATACCATCTTTCTTCCTGTTAAGGAAAAGATAGGATCACAGGCAAGTTAACTCTATGCTCTTTTTTCCATTTCCTTCTAACCTGGAATGCATTATTCTCATTTTTCTAGTTTCTTGTGAATGACAGCCTACTTTTGGACTACACTGGTGTCCATTACTGGTTTTTCCTTTCTTCTGTATGCTCCTACTACATATTCAAACAGCTTTCCTGATTGCTGGTTGCTAAAACACTTGATAAAAGACCCTTGGACTTTTGAAAACTCTTGGTAAAATGCTATGCATAATATTATGAAAATTAATAAATGTACAGTTCTTAGTAGATGCAGAACTGTGCTCCCTGTGCATCATACAATGACTTCACATGTTATCCCGAGTGTCGACATTTGGGCAATAGCCACTTACACTGAATTCAGGTTTCCCTTCTGTTTACCTAGCTCTGAGATACTGATGGTTTTACAGAATCTTCTCTGGGCGCAGTGTCACAATAATATAAATTTTTAAAATCTGCAATAGTTGCATGTAACTGCCAGTAAAAGTGGTATTGAAGTAGTACAGCATTCTGCCCAAGAAGAGATTGAAATTAGAGATAGATGATTGATTACAACATTGGTAATGGATAAGGAGCTCACCTCAGCTGTAAGTAGGGGCAGAGCAGATGGTGGAGGCATGTGTTATGCCCTCTTATGTTGGGTAAACACAATAGCAGTCTCTCTCCCTTCAAACACCACTTATTTAGCAATAACCTTGACCATTTTCAATAATGGCTCAATCTGTCCAAGAAAAGAATTCACTCTGCTCTGTGTTACTAGGATCTTCCCTCCTACTGATGAACACTTTTACTTCTTCATTTTCGTTTACTTCAGTGCAGCCTTTAGCGTCATGCTACTTTCTAAGATACAGAGATTTCTTTCTTTACAGTTCAGTTTCATTTTTGTCCACTTTACTGTTCTGCTGTGCTTTTGTGTATGGGTATGACTGTGTGTGTTGGTTTCCCTGTACCAAGACCTTCCCTGCTGAAGTTTACAAAAGCCTATTTTGGAGATCTGCATTAACCTTCTTCATCAATTTATTGTTCCCTGGAAGTCCACATGCGCAGAGATGGTGCAACGCACTTCTGCCTTCAAATGTCAATGTTTTCTTAAAAAAACTAAGCTTTCTAAAAATGCAGTAATGTTAAGAATGTTAGTGCAAGGCTATGTGCATATGTTTAGTGCTGATTTCTTTATTCTGCATGTCAAAATACAGCACAGAGATTTTGGGGAACATCTGTCTCCGCTCTTACCTCTGTTTTGCCTGGGCATTTCCTACTGATATTCACCTAATTTCTATTTTACCACCCTGCAGTTGCTGCTATGAGAATCCCTGGCATCTGGGATAACTTTGTGACATCTCTCTGCCTTTAGAAATCCCCTGAAAATGTATGCTTCCTCTGTCATCTTAAGTATTCTCCTTTCTTTTTGCTTTCGCTTACTTTTTTACCACAGCTATTGTATCATTCAGCTTAAAGCACTCTGGGACATATTTTGTACGCTATGCAAAATAGTTCTATTGTGCCTTATTAGGGAACCATAGGTCCTTTTGTTATAAAGAAAATCACACGTTGGCTAGATGTGGTATTTGGGCAGTCATTATTTTGGTACTTGACAGAGAACAGAATAGATAAATATTACAGATTTAATACTGTAGATTCTTTGACTAACCCGTTTTCTTGATGTTATAGCTCTCTTCAACTACTTTTTATTATTTTCCTTTTCTTTCTTATGACATATAAAGAAAGAACTCTTGCCACCTGAGACAAAAATTACTTTATATTCAACAATATGTAGTACTATTTAAATGCAATTATTCTATGAATGAAACATACTTTAAACATAAGTTGAGGAAATTGTTTGGAAGGAGTCAACCATTTCATAGGAATAAAAGAGAGCAAGCACTATTGCATAAAGTAATACAATATTTGGATAAATACAAGATAGTAAGAGCTAACTATTTTGGGTCAATTTCTGAGCCTGTTCCTTGATATCCATAATTTATGTCTGATAAGAAAGATTTACATATTAAAATTTTGGATAACCTATCACAAAGGAATGGGTTGGCTAACAGAAAAAAAAATGCAAAGGGGAAAATATGGATTAATTTGGTATCTAGCAATCTGGATGTATATACTGTCTAGAATATCTGATCTCAGGGCTCTTTAAATGAAATTCTCAACTTATGTGACATAAACATAATATCCAGGAAAAAAGGAATAGGACAATTTAGAAGAGGTGTTTTGGATCCACTATTTTAGTTAAAAATTTATAGGGTCTGTGGTAAAGCTGTATATGTTCAAATGAGCTTTAGTAACTATAATCACTGGATACGAAAAATATGCTAGAGGGAGTTTCAGTTCTGGTGCTGAATGAAGATGACATCAACATATTGTGAGCATTTAACATGCACTTACCACGGTGGTTTTCTATGCGTGTGGCTATTGCAAGCTGCTTCTCTTCTGCTTTAAAATTTAGCATAAACCCAACACTTTGCACAGTTCTTTTTTCCTACTCTTTCCAAGAAGGAAAACACCTAAAATTGCTTGCATCTATTTGGGGTTTTAGGACAATTTTGAAACTACCAGTAACATTTGTTTACAGAATCTGGGTATATTGGTATTTAGGAGAAGCTGTGTAACCCTACCAATTCAGACAAAAAATTTCAGTAAGCTTCTACAGAATACTATGCAACTGTAGGTTGAAATAATTGCTCCAAGTGAAAAACATACAACAGTTTAGTCTGAACGTGCTAATCTATTTCCACTCTACTGAGTGCCTTTGACACATTCTGTGTTGTGCCTTTCAGTGGGCTAGAGCTTCATAAGTATGAATATTGCTGATAGCCATATAATTATGGACAGACAGACAAGTAAAATCCAACTGAGAGATACACTTGTTTGTCCTCACAAATGGAATAATTTTTTGTTTGGTGTTGTTTTTATTATATCAAAGATGCAAGGAAGCAAAATTAATGTCTGGAATGATGGGAGCAAGGCAGAAGGAAGCATTTCATAAGTCCTCCACTTCCCAATCCACTTCCCTCCAAAATAGTTTTCCTGACAGCAGTTGAAATCAAGTCATGTGCTACAAATCTCTCTGCTTCTGTAACTGTCTGGCGCTGGAGCTCAAGCCACACAGTTTTTTAGGGGAAAGAACAGCACAACATGATCCCTTGTAATCGTCTGTTGCCCTCAACAAGGTAGTTCGGTGTGCTGTGTTTCTTCTTATCAAAACCAAGGTTTTGTTCAGCTTCAGCATTTTTGTCTGTGGATCAATGTCCAGAAAAGGAAAAAAGGATGGGAGAGAGAGACAGGAAAGCGTAAAGACACAAAAAACCTCACAGAACTTCGAGCAGTCACGCGGGTTTATGGCCCAGGTGCATTCATTCAGAAAAGCTGCAGCCTATGCATTTCCTAGAATTGTTCTGAGTTTAGCATGTTTCATTTTTGGTCCCTGTAACTGATAGACATTTATTAGATTCAGAAATGCTACAAGGTTAATTTTTTAGGTGACTTACAAGACTGGAGTTCAGTTTAACAGACAAAGGAAATAATGAATCAGCACTGTCTTAAAACATTAAGAATTTGGAGATACTTGCCCAGATTCAGAACACATTAATAGCTATTAATACAAATACAAAAGGTGTGAACATCTCTGAGATACAGACTTCAAAATCTGCTGTGATGTAGGCTAATATAATGAGGAAATGGATTTGGGGCTTTGATTCTTGCTGCTGTTGGTTTTTTTTTTCACGTGTTCCAGGAGTGTGCTTTAGTCTTTAATGTTAAATAAAAAATGGTTGGAAAGTGAGCCCTGGCTCCAAGGCAGGCTGCGCAAACTGACTGACACCCAGACAACTAGAGTAGACTGTTTGCAGCTACACCCTTGGTCCAGGATGATCTCAGTCAGGAAGCTGAAATAATACTGAATATAAATACTTAGGTATCCCTCAAAGCTTGCCTAGGAGATTGTCTTGGAGACAGTTTTAGCTGTCCCAAATAGGCATGAGAACTAAACCAACAGTTAAGCAGTGTAAATGACAAGAGGTCCAATGCTTGACTTTCTCTGTAGCTCACATTTATTTATCAATATTGCTGGAGACAAGAGTGTCTGCCCTGCAAGGAGCGACACAGTGCATGCTTCTTGTAGCCAGTGAACCAGATAAAGCAAACTCACTGATTTGTTTCTCTCACTGAATAGATGCAGTTCTCATCCAGGATCTACACCCTAATGAAGTTTCCATCAGCATTATTTTAAAGCATATGGGTATGGAAATACCATATTATGAAGAATCAGAAAGAAGTGTATGAAATACTGACTGTTAGGTTACCAAATTAGCTAAACAGGATATAAATAGATGGTATTAGATATTATATAAATGTTACATAGATATTAGATATATATGTTAATAGATATTATTATCTTCTAGTTAAATACAATACAAAATATGTGGATTTTGACTTTCCAAGCAACAAAAGAATAGCGTAAGGCTGACACTGCATTTCCTCCTAGCTGCCTAGAGCATAATTATTATAGAAACTAAGTACTCATCCAAAACACCTAAAGTAATTCATCAGCTAGAATAATTTTAATATCTGTTTCCCGTGTTTGGGATTTTTTTTCCATCTTTCTATCGTATCTTTTCCAGAGAGGTAAAAATTCTTTTTTCATCTAAGTGCATTATATTTAAACCCTGTGTAAACATTTATTAAGGATAAGCTATATGGATTTTAGAAGCTAAATGGATTTTTCCATCAGGATTTTAAAGATCCACACAATTAAACACACACTGGGGAGGGGTGTTGTGGTGTGTGTGTGTGTTTGTTCTGCAGTTGTCTTTGGTTTCTATGAGCCATTTTCAGTTGGTTACATATTCTTTGTTTATCGATTATTGGCTCAACTAATCTTTTAGAGCCCTTGTTGCCAATTCTGTGCAGACTGTGTGTAGTCAACTAACCTTTTTCTTTTGCTGTGTATCATTACAAAAGATATTGTGTTCCATCTTTACATTCTTTAAAATCTTACAGATATTAAAGTCTCTGAAATTTTTTTGGGAAAAATTCTTACATAAATGGAGGAGAAATTTCATTAAAATCTCTGTGTGAGGTGAATCAGCTGGGGTGTGATTCCTAATGTTTTTTCATGTCTATATAAAGGCTAATCAAGTTCTGAGACCGTCTGTATAGACGTGCATGGGATTGTTCTGTGGTGTACGAGACCAGTATTTCTTGGCAAATATAAAAGACGTAATATCTTTAACTGCCTTATAAACAGAGGGATTTATCAGTGGGCTTGGATCCAGAATACTCAGATATGCTGAAAGTGAAGTTTCTTTTCTATGATGTATCTCAGCATATACCAGAAGGAACCACAAGTCTGTCAGCCCCAAACAGATTTTCTGTTTATAGTACCTTAGTTGCTCATGCTTAAAAAAGCTGCGGTGAAACAAAACTACCTTGCAAGCAATTGTCCCAACCTTTAATTTATGGCAGCAATAGTGGACGGGTGCTAATTCAAAGACCTGTAGGGTTTTCTTTAAGTTACTATTTCTCCTCTCAGTCTTAGCCTTTGTCTTGTCATGAAGATTCGTCCTACTTTTCTTCTCTTATCTAACGTATCAGGCATGCAGGAAATCAGAATTAATTTGCAAGTAAATGTAAATAAAAGTTAACAAAACATGTCAAGTCTCAGACTATCTCCTTTAACTGCCATGTTGTGGTATTGAAAATCATTCTGTATATATAACATTTTAAAAGATGTTATAAACTGTTATAAATCCAGGCTGGGTATATGCTTATAGAAAGGTGGCTACTTATGAATGTAGGACATAGAAGTAGTTATTACTGGGGCAGATGCTGCACTCTACTTATTACATAAGAAGGCCTACATGGTCTTGATGTCATTTCCTGAAGTGGCACCATGTGTGTAATTTCAGGGATGGAGTGACAAATAAGCAGTTGGCTGATTACTAATATGGTAATTTTAGATTCTGTAATTGTGATGAGTAATAGTCACCCAACTTCACCTCTTGCCAAAAATCTGTCTCTGGCAGTTACCTTAATTCCATTGATATGTGGTTTTTGTCACTGATCTAAGTAATCCCACTGGAAAGCTTCTGATACAAACTAGGCCAGGTAGGATGTGGTATGACAAGGAGTAAGGGCAAAGGACAATTCAGTGATGACAAGGAACGTCAATCCATTGAGAATCCACTTGACATTCATTAAGCTCTATTTCTAAGCTACTTGTCTCTTTGTTTTTCCAGCACACTTTTGTAGCTACAGTATCTCAGGATTTTGAGTGACTGGGGTTTTTTTCTCCTTTTTTCCTGTACCTTTGAACAGTATGAACAGTTTTGATAAACTGAGGAAATGAGCAAACAAGTGACGCTACTGTTAAAGAAGAAACACATGATGATGGAAACCAAGTGGAAGGGAAAGACAGAAAAGGATGGGACTCTGAGGGTCATGTGGAACTAGAGGGTCCATAAAACAATTGTATGTCTTTGAACAACACAAGTAGAGGGCAATATGAGGAGAAGCTCTTACATCACTTGTCACAAAGAATGGGACCACTGTGCTAATATTTAACATTGTGACTTCCTTGAAAGAGTATTTTACTTTGTTCTATCACAAAGGATATTGCATTCCAGATGATATTTAAAAATCATCATTCAAAACAGTGTTTCTTATTTTCTATAGCAGAGCATGCAAATAAATTTAGCAGGTGTTATTAGAGCTGGTAGGGGGTGGAAAGCGAATAAAAATTGCTGATAGGGATTTTCTCAGTGTGCCACTGCTGGGATCCTGCAGAGACTAGACAGTCTCAGTTAAAGCTGCAGTGTGCTTGCTCTTTATGGGAAATCTGTCTCTTTTCATATTATCTCACCTGCGAAATCTATTTACAGAACAGGAATTTTCCATTCACCTTTCCTAAGACCATTTTATTTTGTTGCTCAAAGTGGAAGGGCAGTCTGCAGCTGTGTATGGTAAACCAGTGTGATTCATTATCAGGAATATAAATGAAACATTTTCCTACAAGCTCACCTTTTTCATTTTCTATGTAGGTCTAGAAAGTTCATTGGTTGGACTGTTCACACGCTACAAGCTATTACACTCTGGCGCTTTTAGCTTGCTTTCATTTTCATTTCTTTTTGCTTAACACATGTTTGCCTAAAAGTAGGCCAGCATGATAGATTGATTGTGGACTAAAATAATTTTATATCCCATGTTCTGGATTTTCCAGCTTTAAAAGCACTCTGAAAAATGCTGTGCTTACAAGAAAACTGGCATATTCAGTTTATTGTTTTCTATTGTCTCTAGTCGAGTTTATTTTGAAAAAGAAAAAAATAGTTTCTGAAACAGGAAAAAAAACCCCAGTCTTGATTTGCATTAAAGTTCTTTTGCAAATTCATTAATTTTTACAAAGGAAGAAGGATACTTGTTCTCAGAAAATATATACACATCTTCATGGTATTGCTATAAAGAAATGGGTAACAACTGTAGAATGAAGTCAACACTGGTGAAATGACATGACATTTTCCTGCTAGATGGGTACATTTTTTTAGATCCCTTTTCTGATGACTAAATTCTCATTCTGCTCTCCTGCAAGGCAAGGAAAGAAGCCCTTCTCCCCTATCCCTCTCCTCCTCCTCCTCACCCCCATACAGGCTTTTCCCATCTTTTTGTTGCCTCTTGGTGCTGAAACTTGTTCCTACTTTTCTGGAGCAAATCCATCTCCCACTGCCTGTGGCTTAATCAAGATATCTCTTAGAATAGGTACTTGACTAGGATTTGTGTGAAGATAATGAATTGTTTTCCACAAGCAGCATTTAGAATGCTGAGCTTGTCAGTACAGACATTTCAGTTACTTTCCTAGCAGGACAAGAGAATACAGGCAGGAATGAATTTTCTTGTCCTAAAGTCACTTTGTGTCTTAATAATATTGTGCAGGGATGAGTTTTTAGTATTTTGACCGAGAAAGGGGTTAAACTGTTTGTAAACCTCTGTATGTTCCCTGTCTTATCTGTTGCCCACTGCAACCTTCGTGACGCTGTTGCCAGGAGCCTCTGCAAGGTGCAGGGAAAACACAACAAACCTTGCCCTTTAAGTCAGGCTGCCGCCTGTTACAAAATGCCACGCCAGGACTGGTGACGTCTGTGTGCTCCCAGGTTAGGAAAGAAGACATTGCTATTGCTGGTCAGTAATTAAACAGCCAGCAACAGTTCAATCTGACAAGCAGAAGCTAACTGGGCACTTGTCATCTTTGTAATTTAAAAAAAAAGAAATGCAAAAGTAAATGCAAATGACAGTGCCTGGAGACATTTTGGCTAGTGTCAATGGGACCACGTTTTCTGTAGAGCTTATATAGTTTATTAAAGAGCCTCACATGCCCTTCCTTTTGATTTTTTTTTTTTTTTCCTTTCTTTCCTGGCAATGGAGAGAGCAACTATGAACCATAATTATGCCTTTCATATGTATAGTGTTCATATCTTCTGTCTCCTAAATAGTTAGCTTTATGAACAAAAGAGGCAGGGGTTTTCCCCGTCCTATTCCTTCCCTTACTACAAAAGCACCTTCTATGAAATCTGAGTTGATTTCTCCCCTGATATCACACTGCTTAAGTGACACTGAGAGAATGTGGATTAAAATTGCCAAGTGAGGAAACAGAAATTGAACAAACTAGGCTTAAGTTACTTTGTTCTTGTCTTCTCTTTGCCTCATTAAATCCCCTTTCTGAAATTGCTGTTAAGGAACAAGCAAATAAGTTATACTGAGCAACCCATTTACAGGCAGAAATAATCAAGAATTGTAAAATACCTTGTTTCTTTTCCTACTCATGGGAGGAAATATTTTAGCATCTCTTGTGGATTAAACCTAGAAACAAATAAACAAAATTCAAATTATTTTCATGCCCTACAATAGGCTTTCAAGGTATTTTCAATTTCATGAAGGCATGTTATGGAGTCATTCTTCATGAATTACTCTGTATTATGCTGTTTAACTATTAAAAGTTATGTGATTCAATCTTTAACTCTTAAAATTCACATTTACTTGAGTAGAATTGAACAATTTTTTCTATTTCAAGGTCATTTCCAGTAGTATTAAGTGACATAATATTATGCAGAATTACAGCACTAATTTCACCCTGTTTCTATTAGAAATGCTTCATTTTTCTTCACTATTATTTCACTTGTTTCTTAAAACTAAAGAAGTGTGAATAAGGCGATGATGAAGTGGAAAAAACTAATACTTTTAATAGAATTCAGTGAGGTTTATGCTCAATAGTACAGATAGTGCTATGCGTTTTCGCAGGAAAAGAAAGGAAAAAGAAGTATTACATTGGCCCATCAAAGTTGACAACTTGGACTTCTCCATATACCTTTTATTCTTTACAGAGTTGCAACATCACAGAGATAAATGTTCATACATCCTACATGTTTCTGTTGAAATGACTGAAGATTTCCAAATACAAAATACATGTCCTTTATTCACGAAGAACTTATAGTAAATAAGAGTATTTCTAAATCAGTGTTTCAGAATCTTTATTGACACTTGTAATGACCATACACTTTTTTGTACAAAATATTCATATTTCTGTCTTGAAAGATAAAATTAGTGTTGTTTTCATATTTTGCAAATGGAAGCCAAATGGAAATCTCTTTGTGCAGAAGCCTGGCATTTGTTTTTGTGCCCAGAATTATTTTCTGAGATGTATTAAAAGCTTTTCATTTCATGAATAGAGCTCTATTGATTCTTGGAAAGGTTTTATATTTCTTGGTTTGGGGTTTTTTTTCTCATATTGTAGTGTTGTTTCAAAGATTTGTTTTCCAGTGATTGCTGAGGAATCATTGTGGAAGAATGTGTTGAGGAAAACAGCCAAAGATAATTTCTGTGTTTTCAGCAGAAATAGTAGAAAACCAAACTAGTACTTTTTCAACATGTAATAAGAAAATCTAAATCCTATATTCTTCCTTTCCCCACCCTTCCCCCCTTTCATATTGAATTTTCTAAACACAGAACTGTGCTATAGTTAGGAATGAGTGCCTACTATATTAGTAGTCCCATGTGACATCAAGGAAAATGTAGAATAATAAATTGCTATGCACAAAGAGAGGAAAGTCAATGTTACGGTTGGGAAAGATTTCATAGCAAAAAAAGAACATGGAAAATATATTGTTTTCAAAAATAAGGCAAGTGAAATAAGGATTTTAACGCTTCAAAAGAATACTGGCTATTAAGTTAAGAAGGACTGTGTTGATTTATTAATGATCCTGAATCTATAATGGCATTTTCATATGAAGTTTAGCAATCTGAATATTTTTTTAATATATGTATAAGGACATAGTATATTTAGTTATGTCATAGGACTTCATCTAATTGCAACATGATTGTTCCACAGAGGAAGCAAAACTAAACTCTGTATAATTTGTTAAATTGTAGAGTAGAACAACAAGGTTAATATGCCTGTTGCTATTAAAACAAGTTTAGATTCAGTAAAGGATAGATTAAAGATCCATGTTTTCAGATACTTACAAATCTGCAAACCTTTAGCAGTTCTGACTGCAAATATGTGGTAGCTGAATGCTTCATGGAAGTTTTTTATTTCAGCCATAACCTATTCATGTGGGTCAGCCGCTTATTTTTCAGGCATATGATGGTCAAGTGTGTGCCAGTGGAGAGAAATGACTTGATGGATAAAGACTTTTCAGAAATGTACTTGATGTTTTCTTTGATGAAAAATGTAGATAAATAGATCTAAGAACAATTAAAGGGTTCATGTGGATCCAGTAAAACTAGACTATTTGGTACATGAGATAAAAGACAAAATAACGATACGCCTTATGAACAGGTGGTGGTTCTTATTAAGCATGTAGTTTGTGTAAATGCAAGTAAATATCAGGTGAAGCTAGATGATATTAAATGAGGGAAAATCCATCATCCAGAGTTAGGAAGTTAGGGCTCAGCCTGAACTATGCTTAGACAAAGGCCAGGAGGATTTGGTGAAGTGGCAGTATACATGAGTGTATGTAATTATGTCCAAATTATATTTTTTTGGGGGGAAACAAAACAAAAAAAAAAACAAAAAAGAACACAAAACAAAACAAAAAAACACACAAAAAAAGAAAGAAGATATTCTAATAAAGTGGTAACACCTGTAAATACAAAGCCATCACCAGTTTTTTGGGTTTTTTTGGGCACACAACAGCCCTGCTGATGACGCTGACACTTGGTAGAAATTTTTCCAGTTATCCTCAAGATTTAAGTTGTTCTCACATCTTTGAACAACTTAATAATTCTGTATAAAATTCAGAAATAGGATTTTAAAAGAGTATTAGCTACACAGCTTCTTTTATTTTTTTATTGGAATTTGGAAACCTAACGTCTGGCTTTTTATAATGACCAATGAATAGCAGCATCTTTAGGTTATTTATAAAGTTCCACCACTGCATTCACCATTCATATATTCTTCATACTTCTGTCCTGTCTGTAATGACACAGGGCATGTCTACTCAGCAGTCACTGCAGGCAGAATTTAACTGGTTAGCCCAGCTGCTCCAGGAGCTCCCCACAGGCTGGCAGCTGAGAATTTATGTAGCTTTTCAAGGAGGTTTTGCAGCTATGCTGGTCTGTATGCCTCTGTAGCAATATTGATCTATATAGCCAGCTAAGTTAAAGGAATATGGGTATCTTTACTAGACACCGAAAAAGAGGGAGTTTCACTAGTTGTTATTACATAATCTTGCTAGGTCGTGATTAAAGCGCTAGCACATGAGAAGGTAAAGGAGACCAGAGCGTGCTAGGAGTTCAAAGAGCTTTCCCTGGGAGTTTGCAGCCTTCCTAGTTGGACTTGGAAAATATGTAGCCTGCTGAAGTCAATCTGAAATCTCTTGCACTAGTGAGGCTGGTATACCTGGAAAATAAAGATGGGACAAAAGTACAACCACAAATCTGTTCCCACAGTCTGTAGCATTAAGCTGTGCTGATATTGTCTCACTTTGCTTTATTTAAAATTCACACACCATTAAATCGTATTGAATTTGCCATTAGAAGTTGCCTTTCTCTTATGACTCAATTCTACTTGAAGCTGGCAGCAAAATCCTTGTGGTTCAGAACATTTTACACATGAGAGAAACAGGTGGAGCCGGTTGGTATAGATATGCTATATTTAACTTTCTAAAATTTTTTTAATTCTGAATAAACTCTAAACATAAATGCCTCTTAAACCTGTGTGCCTATGTGCAGTCTCCAATTTCACTTTACACCTTGCTGTGATAATGAATTTGACTGTTCTGAATGTGTGATAGGCAAAAGTACTTTTCTATGACTTAAGTTGAAGTTCTTGTGAGTCTTATTGGAAAACTTCCTTCTTAATATCCATAAGGCAGTATCAGGGTTGGAATATGAGTTTGCAGTTACAGTAATTCAGATATTATTCTTTTTTTTTTCTTTCCTCCTTTATGTCTGTTATATGAGAAGAAATACACCTCATATTAGCATACTTTTAGTCCTGTAAAATGTTTTTAAAGCTGCTATTAGAAGATACTTGTAGAATGCTTGAAATACTTTAAACAGATTAATATGTACCTTAGGCCAGACTCTCAAGTGGTATAAAGCTGCCTAACTCTGAAAAGTCAATGGAGTTATTCCAAACGTCTGGCCCTTCAAATTTAATCCCAGTCATTTGATCTGTTCCTAGAGAAAATTCCATTTTTCACACTCCCACGTGATGTGAAAATTGATATTCACACAAGGTCCTAACTGGTAATGAGGATTCTGTGAGTTGTATACTTAGCAATATGGAAGTTTAAAAAATAGTTGTGCTTCACAAGACTTCAATATCTGTTTGGGGTGTACTCAAGCTGGGTGTATTTCTACGGACAAAATGGTGAGCATTATGGAAAATTAGTAGTGGACATACATTTCTTCACGTAATATGATATTATTCAGAAACTGGCTATGCCATGCCTATCTCCTGTTCATCCTGAATCCAAACTCCTGACTCTTTCCTATCTCCTAGATACATTCACTCTCACAAAGACTTGTCGTTTTAGAGAACAAGATGAAGTAAGAACCCAGATGAGATTGTCAAATTTATAGACCTTAGCCAACAAAACGAAACCCCGTTCAGAGGAGGGGTTACATTTTGAAAGGAGATCTAGAAATCAGACAAGTATTTCAGTACTGAGTTATTCAGCAATCTAGTGAAATTTTCAACTATTTAGCAAATTATTGCATTGAATATCACTTAGCCATATTTCTTTTCTTCCAGACTAAGTTATTTTAGTAATTAATAAGAAGGACTGCATGTCATAAATTCTTTGAGCCAGTGCTAAAGGAAGTGCACAGACTATACAGTCTGGCCTCCCATTGTATGGACAACAATAAAACATATTGATATGAACTTGCCAGAAGTGTTTTGCACCGGTTTAGGTTCCTGTCTCTTTTGCTATTGGATTTTGTCACTTGTATTTAACAAAGTATTTTTTGCTGCCACAGCTCTGCAGTCCTTGCAGTAATGTCCCTGAGGGAAAAAATAGACTGTTTAATGCACTCTTGTCCTAGTTTCATGCAAACATCAGAGGCATTGTGTGGCTCATCCTTAAAAAAAAGTACTTCTGCAGAAGAACTTAGAAATGTTAGACTTTTAGTCTGTGCGTAATGCCATGCTGTTCAAGGATATGCTCCAAATTCTCAGGGAGCAACTTGTCTCTTCTTAAACACGTTTTTCAAAACTGTGATCCTAATCCTCTATTGATTTTGATAAGAAAATAATATATGTTAAATAATTACAAAACATCATACTAGAAATAAAACCCAAGCTTTTAATGAATATAATAAACCTATCATATATATATAGTTTAAACTCAAATATTGTCACACTATATCCAATAACTGTACGTGCTTTTAAGTTCTGGAAATTTGTTCTCAAGACACCAGCAGTCTGTTCTTATCTGAGATATTCTGTTGCATGTAATACTGCACATCTTGCTTAATCAGCTGATGTATATATGTGGACAAGCACAGTGGGTGACTTTTGAGGAGGGTTGGGAGCAGAGTTACACCTCAGATTTTAATGGTGGCGAGGGGAGCATGAGGAGAGGAGAAGGTTCAAAAGAGTGTTCTACCCACCCACTTTGAATTTCATTTTTCATGCACATAGTGATGAACCAAGTTGGCAAAATTTTCAGTTTCTGGTGCTTCTTTCCTGTCCTGCATTCTGGACTTGTTTCCTTCAAGGATGCTAGAAAGGACAGTTTTTGTTTCTTGCACAGACTTATAAAAAGTCTTTTCTTTATTTGAAGAGAATCATATTAATCTATTCAACCCTTCAGTACTGAAAACTGGAAAGTTCAAAATTTCCTTTTTCCATTCAGTAGCCAAACAGAAAACAAACCAAAATCATTTAAAGTTAAAATAAATCAGGGGGATTGTATGCGAATTTGTGAAAATTTATGTATTTTGAGGTTGGTGTGCAGTACTCAGTAGATACCCAGAATAAGATGTTCTCTCTCATTTGTGACTTATCAATGCTTACTATAATATTATAAACAATCACATTTTGAAAATACCATCTCATATGAAGTGTTTAAATGTATTGTTTAGAAAATGTCAGAATTTTCAGCTAAACCTACTTCTCAAATTTTTGCCAAAATCAAAAGAATATTAAACATTTCAACATCCTGTCATCAAATATTTTGCATAACTTAAAAAACATAAAACAATGAAACAATATTTATGACCATGTCCTTTACTTGACTAGTCTCAAATGTTCTAGTATCTTTTGGGGGGTAAATAAAACTGTTATTAGCTGCTGTCAGCAAGTATTACAATTGAGAAAAAAAGGAGCAGAAGGTCAGGCTAGGCAGATGTCTGTACTTCATCTGAAGAAATTAATACTCAAATAGGAAGTTATAAATTAATTTCTATTTAGCTTGATTAAGACATTGGCAACCATATTTTGGAGAGCTTTGTTTAAAAGCATTATGAAAGCAGTACCATGAAAATGTGGAAATAAGTGTACTTATTATAAGGAAGGTTTCCTTCCACCTTTTTGGCTTATCACCTATTAAACTGACAGAACAGAACAATTGCTGCCAGCTAACAACAGGTTTTTGAAGCTTGTTGCCATTCTCAATGCGATACATGAATTGGTCCTTTTCTCCAGCTGTCACATTTTATTAGCTATTTCAATTCACTTTGCTTGCACGAGGTCTTTTTTCCTTGTAGTTTTGACACAGTTCTGCTGCTATTTTAAAATCGCACCAAACTGTGAACATGTAGTAACTGGTAACACTTGAAAGACAAGATGTTACCTGAAAAATGTGATACTGATTTATTATTGCGACAGGTTACAAGAATGCGTTTTGGTGTTTTCAAAACATGTCTCCCACTTTGGACACGGGATTTCAGCAAAGTTCTTTCAAGAATTCCCTTTGCAGTGGGAAATCCAGTTCACATGAAACTAAAGTAAAAGCAAAGTAAATGACAAGGAGTGAGGTGAAATAGGCATTTTTAAAAGCCTCGTGTGTGCTGGGAGTTAACTTCTGTGTTGCATTCTTTATGAGCAGGGGATGTATTGGATAGGTGTTGGCTGGGACGAGACAGTTTATTATCCAGATGGCTGGTACTTTCACTGACTTCCTGAGTACTGTAGTTCAACTTCCTTAAAATGAGAATAATGTATATCCTGTCTTCCATGCATGTTGTATTGAAACTTTTCTATTGGGACTGCAAAACTTCTGCCATTTCAAGGGATGTTCACATTGCTGGAATATTGTGTTCTCCATTACACATGAGCATAGAGCGTCTGGGTAGAAAACATCACATGTCAGGTAATCTGGTAAGGATGGCAACAGGTGATATTACTGTGACTCTCAGTCTCAGTGTTGCAAGTGAAATGAGTGCTCGTTCTGTCAATTGCTGACCAAAAGATTTTGAGGGCTTTTTAAAAACACTTAATCTTTCCCTGGGAAGCTTTTTCTATGTGTGTATGCTCGTATTAACCAGGAAATCCTGAATCACAGAGTGATGGAAAGAAATCCACTTATATTTCTAGATTTTAACTGCAAGTTAAGCAGTTGCATGTGTACGCAAAACTTACACACTGTGGCATTATAATCCATAATTAGGGCTCCTATAAAAGAAATACCCATTGGCACAGTAATGGATTACATTGGCATTAAGCGTGTATGTGTGTTTAGCAATGTATGCAGTAAAACAACAGTAGGTGGGACTCTATGATTTATTCGATAATTAACTTTTTTGCTTTTCTGAGATGAAGTAAATGATGTTTCTGGGGAGGATTTAAGGTGTAGTCATGGATACATAACAGAGCCAGCTGAACTGCTGGGTTATCTAACATTTTGCACCCTGACCATCCACACTCTCCAGCCTTGTGTGGCTGGTTTCTACCCTTTTCTTATTTTCCATTGGGGAGGAAGGCAAGAAAAACAGCCTTCAAAAAGCTATTTCTGACTTTCTTTGCTTTATCAGCTTATAAAAGACTATTGAAGACTTCTCGCTATGAAGTATGAAACTTTCCAGAGAAAAGAAATTCATGTTTTCATTTCCTTAAACATTAAATTCCTCAGAAAATATCAACTAGCTTGTGATGGCTGCTTATTGTCATTAAATTTAAAAGCAGCAGTCCTTCGGCTGTTCCATGGCATCATTTCTTTGGAAAAGCAGTGCTTTCCTTAGTAGTAGCAACAGGCTTACCCAGAAGCAGCCTGTTCCTTCCCATGCCCCCTCCTTGGCTGATTCTCTCTTTAAGTCTTCTTTACTAGGCATACTTCTCCCTAGCCTGTTCCCTGCACCCTGTTTACCAGAAATATAAAGCAAATACAAAATCCAGTATTTTTTGAGAAGAGGCTCCAAAGCCTCCAACATTTAATAGATCTTTTAGATCTTTACTGCTCACAGAGCTGTAACAGTAATGTTCTATATTGGGGAAGGACTTGGTGAAGAGTTGCTTCGAATGAGTTTTTAATCTTTTAAAGCTAGTGACAAGGGCTACTGCTACCCTTATGTATATTTGCAAGCTATTCCTTAGTCAAATTTTTGGAGGGGTGTATATTCATCCTTCCAGAAAGTTCTGTCCAGCACCTCACTAATCTGTCTGTATGGGACATCAAAGCCCAGGAACTGAGAACTGCGAATATGGCTTTGTGCAGAGAACTGTACTCAAATCCCTGTCTTTCTTAGTTCTTTTAAGTTCTGAATCCTTCCCGTCCTTTCAAATGCCTATTTTAATAAGACATTTTTTCTAATTTTTAAGCTCAAATATGCAATATGCCAGAAATAATAAAGCGTCTCTGTACCAGAGAAACATCACAGCAATACTTCGTGATAAAGGCAAATGGTTCTGATCCCACCTCAAATCCTTCATGAAATGAGGGGATTTTGCTGTTGGAAATGATCATTTTACCATGAAAAAATTGAACATTCCCTCTGACAATTGCAAATGTATGGAAATTCACACCTGTGCTCTGGAGGTGGCATTTCAAAATTCTTACAATGAATATCTGCTTTCTCTGACAGAAATGGCAAATGTTTCACCCTGGAGCAATTACACAAGTGCCCATGAAAATACCAGTTTTCACACACAGGTCCTCACAAAGGGAAAACTGGAGGAATAGTTTGAGTGTTAGCCAAATGAAGCCTCAGTATAAGGCCACATATGGGAATATAATACTCCATTCTCTCCTGTTAAAGGAAAAAACTATATTTTAAATGATTGTACTTCCCAAAGACAGGGTACACAGGGCACTGTGTATCAGCCATTCAATAAAAGTGATAAATGTGTATTACTGCAAGCATCTTTGTGTATGTCTCTAACTACGTTGGATGACACCGCTTCAACTGTGCTTTAGCTAAAAATATGGCTTTACATCTAAAGTTCCATCTGTGTTGTTGTAACGTAATTCAGCTGCAGAATGCAAACTCCTGTTTCACTGACTCTCTGTATCTTTGTACTGAGAAATATCAAGGAGAGTGAAGCAGAGAACAGTTTTGTCCATATATGAAATATTCTTATATAATGTCCTAATCTGGAAATCGTTTTTGTTGAACAAGGGAAAAAGCTGAACAAATGAGGGGAAAAAACCTAATGAATAAAAAACAGGACTCAGGAGGGCAAATCTGATATTTCTCTTTAACGTTTCATCCAGCATTTCAATCTGGGTAGAGCAAAGCAATTCCATTTTAAGGAAGCTTTCAAAAATTTGGTTGCCTTCCAATTTGAAACAAATGCTCAAATCTTAACATTTTCTACTGGGCCCAATTAGAATCGTGGGGTGAGCCTGTCTGGGAGGCTATACTTGAACACAGAAACTAAAAGGCTGGAAATTCCAGACTCCAAAAATACCTTTGTGGCTGCAGGTGAGGTAGCTCAGAGCAGCTGGCTTTAAGAATAGGAGCAAGTGAAAACCAGCTGCCTGCTGGCGTGTCTGATCTAAGTTCTGCTCAGCTCCAGCTGACCCTGCGAGTGTTCATTGTTGACTCTAATAGACGCGAGAGCAAGTCTCAGCTAGTACAAACTGTTCTGAATCTCTTCTTGATCTTTCCAGATTTCTGGGTGAATATGTGAATTCCAGTTTGGTTTACCCTGGTTTTTCCTTCAGTTGAATTGTCAGTTCATTTCAGAAATTCGTATAAATGCCTGTGGTTACCACAGTCTTTTAAAATTTTAGAGGCATTTTATCTATCTGAAGCGCTTTACTGGTTCTTATCATGTTTAGTGACACAGTTACATTATGTTTTGGCTATAAAACATAGGAAAGACTGCTTGTAAAAATTTTAGAACAGTAACGGATTTGTTCCAATGAAAAATTTGGTCTAGAATGCTTTGGGATCTTAAAAGGATTCACAAAACAATATTCTTTAAGGATTCTCATTTCTGTTAGGTGCAAATTTCCTGGTGGATGCTGTCACTGCATGTATGTATTAGGTGAGATTAAGAATTATAATAACATCTGCAGGAAGGTGCCATGTGTGATGTGGCAATTGGTATTTGTAAAAAGCTATATGGCTACTTGAAGGCCTGCATACAGATGTGTGATTCTATTCCTTACACAAACTTAAACGGGATAATTTGTCCTTAATCCCTCTATTTGTTATTGATTATCCCTCCTAAGAATCATGTGTTCCCCATTCACAAGTTACGTTTCTCTTTGAGAACTTTTTGTGTAGCTTTAAGATACTAAAACTTTATTAAGCTGTATCATTTTTCAAACTCTTTTTTTTTTGTCTTGCATGATAAGCCACTACCTAATTACCGCTGCTACTCCGATGTGCTTCAAGTTGTGGGCTTTTTTTTTTTTTTTTTACATACAGCAGGGGAAAACACCCACACTGTATAAAAACTCTTGCTTTCTTCTACATTTAAACAATAATCATGTCACCAAAGCAGAAGTTAGTGACATGAAGAACATTTAAGGATGGATCCTGCCCTGCTGAAATTATATTGAAATTATGTTCACTGTCTTATACCTCATTCTTCTGAAAAAGAAGATTATACATGGATTTAGGCTATCACTGTCCTTTCTATGACAAAGCAAGAACAGTATTTAAGAGGTTCCAAAACTCCTAGCCAAGATTCATTATAATCCTGAAAAGAAGCAAAAAAAAAAAAAAAAA
>VXBL01006680.1:1192311-1209681 GCA_013400195.1 Aramus guarauna | reverse complement strand
AAAAAAAAAAAACAAAACTGAATTAATCTTATTTTTCTGTAAAATTGCCGAAAAATGGGTGTAAGAATCTTATCAAATGCAGAAATATATCTCAGTAACTGTAGTGATGTTACCCTGATTCATATGGTGAGTGGAGAACAGTCTGTCTCACAAAAGATTCTAATACTGTTCTAGTGAATAAACTCTCAATAATTCATGTTATAGAAAAGCCTGAAGGTCTAGTCAAGATAGACGACTGACTGTGCAGGGAAAGTGTGCGTGCAACACAGTTTCACCTTGAGGCCTTCACCACCTGTACTAACAACAGGGAAAAGGAGCAGTGAAGGCACTTGCTCTTTCTGTTGCACGGCTACGCCTCAGAGACTTCAAGAGCTGGCATGTAGGAAGTGTGGAAGCTAGCAAAGAACTGAGCTGTGGACTGAAGCCTGCAATATTTCTGCCAGTAGGTTAAGCTTTGTAATGGGCACCAAGCCTTGGGGTGGGCTCGTGTGTTGGCCCTGGCCATGTGAATGAAGTTGCCCAGAGATGGAGAATCTCCAGGTAAAAACTGGGAAGTGACTGAGCCAGGGCTGCTGCAAGGAAGCCATTACCAGTCCTGGAAGTAAAAAGCTTTGCCAAAGAATGAAATTATACTGTATTGGAACTCCTTTTGGATCAAATTTACTTTCCAATTTTAATTCAAAGTAGACAAAACTTTCATTTTCTTCAGGAGAAATAATGGTTTTTCCAGGTTATTGGGTTTGTTCATTCATTGTCTGAGATTAGAAGGTCACTTCTTGAATCTTAGACTTTCTGTTAAAGGCCTGTAATAGGGGCAGAAGTGGCACTGGTGGAGTCGGGGGGGAAAGTTAATTCTGTGAGGAGGGTGTGCAGTTGCAGACATACACAACGATGAGGTCAAAGCTTATACATCAAATAGCAACATACAATTTTATGTTTGTACCTTCTATGGAAAAATGGTTAAACAAAACCTATGAAGGATTCTTGGTTGGACTGAATCAACTGAATGTCCTAGAAAGCAATCAGTCTGTCCTGTAGCATACGCTGCAGGCCAGACACTTAAAAATTCAAATGAACAAAGAAACAAAAAAAGTGGAAAGGGGAAAAGAGATGGAGAGGAAGGAAAACAGTAAATGCCTTCTGAAGAGTCTGAGTCACTGCCAAAGAAATGCCTCCCGTGTTAGATGCAACCTGCCAGGTAGGTATTTGACACTGTATAAAAAATGTTTTGGCAGTGTGCAAGAAGTAAGATTACAGATCCGATAGGCACACTGAAAAACCTGCAAGAAAAGTTATCTTTGCATTTCACAGCACTCTGACACAACTCTCACACAGCAGAACTGTACTTGGCATCACCTCTTGGAAATGCACTCCTCACTGAAGAGTCAAACGGGGAAACTCCATTAGTCGCTGCTGAGCACAATGTGTGATGAAGCCATGCATAATGACGTACTCTTGAACCCACATATTACATGTCGCCTCTGTATTTTGGTCTGTGTCTGTGCATGGTTAAATCTCTAGCAGCTGGGGGGACTGTTAATAGGCTGAACAGATTGCAGTATTGCTCTGCCCCTAGCTCATCATTTGGGCTTTTTGCGTTAGAGCTGTAGTTTTGGGCAGAGGGTTCACGAGCTGTTTCCTGAGGGCAGAGAGGCCTTACCCCTGATTCTGTGGGAGCATCGAAAGCTCTGTCTAGATGTACAGGAGAGCAATGTTTACCAGATTATTACAACAGCATTTAACTTAGGCACTGTAATTACAATTAAAAGGCAAAGTTCTAGTTGTCTGAGGGGATAAAAGATTGCAAGCAAAAAGATAATTTTGTCTTGCTATAGGCACATATGACATGCAGTTGACTTTTAGGATTACTGTGGCAAACGTCTGCTTAGTGTGTTAAAACAATGCTAGTGCAAGTGGTTTAAGAATAAATGGGTAGTGTTGGCTGAAATCTAGACAGCTTGGATACAGCTGTTCAGGATGATATGGATCTATGTGTTTGTGGCTGCATAATGGATATGTAAATTATGCAATGTCCCATGGTGGCAGAATGTACATCAATACTTTTGCATTTATGCATTGATATAAAACTATAGTTTACAGCCCGTCAGGATGATATGCTAACAATTTAAGTACAGAGACCTCATACAGCAAGGCAATTAGGTAAATTAAGTACATAAGCTTGAGTTTAATTTTAAGCCTGGGACCAATTACAATGAAATCAAGAAAACTGTTTCCATGTTAAATTCTAGTCACTGCCCAGCCCTGCAAGTATTCTACAAACAGCATTGCAGCAATACTAGTATATGTCTATGACAGGCTTTCTGATGTGAAGCCTACAACAGCTCCTTAAATAACATGCACTAGGACAGACTTTTCCATGTTCTGGCACCTGATACTACCAGCTACCAGACTGACTTTTGCAGGTTAGTGGCAAAACCACCTCATCTAGATTTTCCAAACTTGCATTGGGTTGTAGACAAAAGAGTTTCTGCAGCTCTATTGTTTGGCTGCCTTGTTTCCAAAGAAAAAGGTCTCTCATTTACTACCATTACCAGAGGCTTTTCAGTATGAGGTAAAAAAAAAAAAAAAAAAAAAAAAAAAGTGTTATTAATCACAAACTTAGCAACACAGTGCCAAAAGCAAACTGTAAAAGAATAGGAAACTCCAATGAAACCTGTTGTCAACTTCTTGTCCTACCTATGCCTTTTTTTAAAGGTATTGGTCTTCTGTGGAAGCCAAGAAGTCAATTCAGCAGTATCCCATCTCTGTAATAACAGCTACCATCTTTCAGAGTATTATTCTATCATTAGGTTTCCTTCCTGTAATTTTTGTTTTCTACTGATTGCTAGTCCTCTGTAAATAGCTGAAACTTCCTTCTGCTAACCTGGGGGCTCTCAGTCTGCTGCAGCTGTAGTTGAGCTGTATGGCTTCTGCGGACATCTTAATAGCACACCTGTGGGCTTTGATGAGGAGGATTTCCATGTCATCTGTACAGAGGATCCTTGGAATCCTGATTAACCTACACATTTACATTTTCTATTAAGAAAAATTCATAAACAAGAGAAATAATATTTTAAAAATTATTAATCATAAAAGTTATTCTTGTCCTCAACATGTCACAGTTTCATTTGTCTTTTGTTTTAGCAGCACTGCTTGGAGCACCCACGATGTATCTATCAACAGTACTGCTTTAGGGTTAGTATGTCATACAAACACTGCAGGAATACTGATTTAACTCAGTGCCTGTTGAAGGCTGAGATTTGGTTGACTAGATATTACAGTTCCAACACCAACATTTTTATAGGAAAGAAATACCATTTTATATACCAGATGGTGAGAGAATGTTACAGTATTATTTTTTTTTTAAATCCATTACCCATGCAGAAAGGCACTACTTCCACACACTTACTTCCACCTTTCCTTAAAACGCACTGTGCATCCTACAATGCCATTGGAAACCTGAGTTTTCCACCAGTTGTGCAGATACCAAAATGTTAATTGCCTTGAGCTTGACATGTGGTATGAGTGGACCATATGAGCATCCAAGCAGCAGCTGTGTAGTGAAATAGAGTTTGTCAAGAAAGGGATGATTGTTAGAAAGTATTTAAAGTGCTTTTCAGCTGCATCTCACTTAAAGGTATTCAAGTGTTAACTCCCTGGAGCCTTTTATTACCGGCTGAAATTATTAATAAACAAAGGTAAAAGTATATGAACAAAGCACTGAATATAACACCCATAGTCTACAAACTAGAAAATATTTGAGACTAAAAAAACTGCGTTATAGAATATAAGAAATGCAAAAGTGGTGGAAGAGATTACTTGTCTCTTGTTGTCTCACCCACTCATACAGAGGCTGCGCCTGACCTAATCCATTATCCTGTCATCACTAGCATATAACAACAGAATATATATATATTTAATTAAAACCCATAAATTTAAAATCTAGAGGAAACAAAAATAAAAATGCAGAACTTAAAATCTCTGCCACTAGCTCGATTTGTGTTCTGGTCCTCAGAAAAAAGCATACACTGTGATTTAGCATTAGAAAAATGGCGCTTGGATTCAAATGATGGGTCAGAACTCAGCTAATTTCTGCTATGATACCACATGTCTGTAAAATACTGTACAAAATATATCCATTATAAGTAGAATCTAATTAAAAGTTTAAAATTTGCAGTTTCTAGTACATGAAGTGGCCTTTTTTTTTCCTATGAACAATTTTAATTTGGCCATAAATAGTATATGGAAATACTTCATTCTGAATGTACAACCTTAGAGAGTTGTTCCATCTTCCAGATATTTGTATTTTACTCTATAAGAGAACAGGAAAAGAAAAAAGAGAATTAAAAAAAATAATCTGGAAATGTAGAAATATCTCTCTATGCAAATCACTATTTCAGTGATTTCATGTGCACCTTCTCAGTCACTCAGCACCCCTTTGATGAATTCCATAAAGCTAACCAAGTAAAAAATAATCTATATTAATATATTGGAGAAAGGTTTTTGGTCTCTACATATTCATTCTTTGGGAACTAATTAAAATTGATCTTGCTGCTGTTGGTTTTTAATGCCATCCTAGATTGTGACTGCTTTTTCCTGTGATTATTTCATAGTTTCGAATCAGGGATCATGTAACTGGTGCCCAGCAGATTTGATACCCATAACCTTTTGGTCATAAATATTTAAGTTTTCTGAGAGAGCTTAACTTGATTTATCTACACTGAAAAAATTGGTATGGTGTAGGCGTCACTCAATTTGATCTAATAAGTTGTGTGGTGTCATGTCCTAACAATCCACTAAGCTGTAATCACTATTTGTATGCAAAGCACTGCAATTAGAGTAATTTTCTTTGCTGGTGATTCTGAACTTGAAAGAAAAACAAATTAGAATAAAAATGCAAACTCTTTATACCCCAGTATATTTTACATTATTTGAATATCATAATTGACCTTCACAGCTTTAAAAGAAAGAAGAGATTGTACTTCCTCCTGTTCTTACTGCGAATCTGCTCCTTTTTTTTTTTTTTTCTAACTACCTTTCTGGTTGTTTTTGATTTTCATCTACCTTGGCCATATCTTCTTAATGTTTCTCAAGATTCTGAAAGAGAGGTACTATTCATTTAAAACTGAGCAATCTAAGTCTCTTGTTATTTTTTAAAAATAGTGACCATGGCCATTCGTGAGCTGACAGATAGTTCAGACTGTGTAGGGATGTCAACATTTGACTCTTACAGTAAGTCTGACTTTTATCTGATTTGCTTGACTAAATTGCAAGCATCATAGAAGTTTGATAATAAAAATATAGATTATTCTATATTAATAAGAAAGATCTCTTTAATTTACTAGACTCGATTCAATCTTACTCTACTGCATTGCCATAGGTGACATTTTTGAACAATGATTTCAAAAATATGTTATTCAGAATTCTTCTGTTCAGAATTAGCTCAAAAGGGGGTTTTGGGTTTGTTTTGGGGGTTTTGTTTGTGTCAGTTTTTAAAAATAAAGAAGACCCAGTCACAAAGGCAAGCATCTGTTGCATAGTTCACTTTCAAAGGTGACTGCCAAACAAAAAATCTTATTGTAATAAGAAATATGACAGGACAAGAGGAATATATTTCATTACATGCTGATTCTCCTCATCTTGCTGGCTTTTAATGAAAAAAAAAATTCTAATTAAAAATATCTTTAATTCTGTGAGTAAAGGCATGGAATGCTGTGGGGAAGGAAACCCCTCTGTCACCATTCAAAAAAGTAATCTAATTAGGCAGGGAACACTTGTCCTGCCTTTTTTGGGGGATATCTTCTGGCACATATCCTGAACAAGGTAGGAGGAAGTAGGTTTCCTCACTGTTCATACAACTTATTCTTCACATATTTGAAAAGGATAGATAATGAGAGCTGCTGAACAGCAAGCAGCACCAGCCTCTGAGAAAAATCTCGCCTCTTGGAGGACGCTGCTGCACCGCCATGGTCTCCTGACAAGGAATGCAACACTTGTGTTGCTTCCTTTCCACTAGACAGTGAGTACTGTCAAAATGTAATAACAATGATATCATATGATGTGCAGTACAAGTCTGCCTTATCACTTTTGGTTTAGTGCATCTTGCTTCAGACCTTCCTGAGCTAGTAGCACGCTGTCTGCTCCTACAGACAATCTTAACAGTTTCACTTTTAAATTTGAGTCAGTTCTCAGTTGTTCTGTGAAGATTGGAAGTAAAATCATGTTCCTGTTGAAATACAGAGAAGCTCTGCTGTTGACCACAGCTGGGACTGGAATTCACCCTATGATGCTGTCAAGTTTTTGACATTTATATGCCATCTTCGCTTCTTGAATCTTATGATTGCAACTAAAATATAGCAATGTTTGAAAAGAAGGAATGTGTTTTTCCATTTGCATAACTTTAATGATTGAACTGATTGAGCTTAACATTTCCTTCAAAGTTCCCATTTTGGCTGGCATTGCTAGTATTGAAATTGCAAATATATATCTCAAAAGGAACATATTTTTAGAAAGTTTTATGCGATAGGAAATGGGGTCTTAAGATGAAAAGTGCTTTTCATCTTAGCAGTAATTTTTATCTCACTTGCGTATGTAAGCAATGTGCTGTGGAGGAAGTCAGACTGTGTGTATGTTATTAGCTATATGTACACATTTGCCTGCTTGATTTTTTTCTAACTCAATCAAAAGAAGCTTTTAGGATGAACAAGTAGGAGATGAAGCAAGGACCAGAGGCAAGGCAGCTTTCTGTACATTACCTCCTAAGAATGAATGGTGAGCCCATCACTGGGGAAGTAATTAAAATTATATCACTGCTTTATCAAAAGGATGTTTAATCATTAAAAGCTTACTCATTTTAGAATAGAAAGGCAGCTCAGTATTTAAGGACAGTTTGTGCAAAACCAGGGAATGAAGATAGTGACTTTGAAGGACAGATTTACAACAACTAGTATAACCCCAGGTTTGTGAGATGCAACAGGTTTTCTGAGACCAAAGCTCATAGAATTTCTGTTCTTCGTATGCATGCCTTTGTATACTTTTGAATTTATATACAGCATATTTATTTTTCAGAGGCAGTTTTCATTTAAAAAGCTGTTTGTCACAAGCTGTTAGAGGAAAGTTTCTTGTAGGTGCCATTACAGCTTGGCCTGTTGCACAGCAAGGCTGAGAAATGGAGGCCGAATTTGAGGACTCTCTTTAGAGCAGCAGAATGTAGAGCATATCCTCAAGAGTGCAAAAGTGATGAAATCTATAAGCTGATCTTTCCCTGCCTTCAAAGGGAGGGCAGCAACATCTACAGTACAGGTTCTTCTTCATTCATGGCATGAACACAGTTATATAAGGGAAATTCATACCATGCATTGTGCTTGCCTCCTCTTCATGCCAAAAACTAAATCACGGTTCATCAGCTAAAGCATTCCTCTGCCTCCTGATCACACGTCTGATTTTGGCTGAAAGTATATACAAGAATGCAGTATGTAGGGTAAAAAAGCTCAGGGATAACAGTACATCTTGACTTTGAAAATTATAGAAACTCAGTTAACCTTTACTTTCAGGCACCTAAATTTTTGAGAGTTAGATTTATACAGAATTCATGCAATTGCCTGGTGATTTTAATGGAAGCAAATGATCTGCAGCATTTTTGACACTGCTGCTTTATATGAGATGTGCAACTAAACATTGAAAATGAAGATTTAAAGCACTCAGGTTTGAAAAATGTTTTGCTGCGTTGTGGATGTTGTTATTTTGGACTATATTCTAGTGTGAAGAAGTGAAGTGAAGAACTAGTAGTAGAAGCTTATGTGGCAAACTTGGAGAGACTCATGATCTCCTGCCCACAGGTTTGGATGATCAGGGAGCTGGAGCAACAGATTTTGAAATCTTCATTTCTGACCTCTGAGTTCTGAGTACAGACTTACGATTCTGTTGAGCTTGATTCCCTGAATATAGACAAATTGACTGGAGAGGTTTCCACTTAAAATATATTCAGGTTCCCAAACGAGTTGAAGGGAAATGTGGATGGCTGCAGAAAAACGAGTAGCTGAGCAGTGTATGCAGTCTAGCCACTTAGCCTTTGCAGACAGCTGTTTTAAATAAAAATCCTCATTTTGCACAGAAAAGATACCGAAATTCTGGTACTGCTTTGTGATTGGGAGCTTACGTGATTTTGTTCTTGAAAAACCCATTGTACAACGCTCTTGTTTAGGGATTCCTCCATGCATCCCAGCTGATGGTGAGAGACTTGCTTCAATTTCTGACTGCCAAAATAGCCTGGTGGGTCATGGATGTGTAATTCAATCTTAAGACATGATTCAGTAAAGTGGTTCTGTATTGTATTGCTTATAAAACCAGAAAGATTTGCACATGTGTATTTGTGTGCAAAACTGAGCTGTGTGACTTCATGTTTAGCAGCTGATTGGTGCCTGCTTTGGTACCAAATGGGACAACGTCATAGAGGTTTGTTACACAACCAGCGTATGTATGCTTCTGTTTACTCCACAGCTTTAACATTTCCCTCCTCAAGTATACATTAGATTTATTAATTATATATCACATTTGTTAGTATATATTATATTTCCATACACACATATCTGTCTATGTTTATATACATGCATACATATATTTGTATAAAAGATTTGCCACTCTCCCTTAGATCTGTTAGTGACATTAAAAATGTAATTTTGTAGGGAAAGAAAGCGTTTAAGATAAAGAAAGCCTTGTGTGACTGAAAGCTTGTTTTCTTTAGCCAACTAGTTCAGCTGCTCTGGTAAAAAAAACAACCAAAAAACCAAAACCAAAACAAACCCAACAACAAAGAAACACAAAAGAAAACAAACTCTTTCAATAAACCTTACATCTCTGTTTTTCATGCTTACTATTATTAAACCATCAGAGTATGCAAGGTATATTGTTATTGGTATAATATTGTTTAGTAAATATTACATCCCTGATTATTGAACTGAAGGGAATAACAAGCATGATGAGGGCTGTGCATCAATGTATTCTTAGTACACACAAAGTAATACAGTACTATGATTCAGAATTACTAACTGGGATTTTAGATTAACTAATTCATCTCTATAGTTTTCCATCAGACAAATAAATGTTAACACATGCAGTGTTAATAAGTGGAAACATAGACTTGTACATTGGTACTTAATTAGTTTAAGGTTGAATCAGAATTTTATTTTTTTTTTAAAGAAAAGTCTACTATTTTTAAAACTCTGAGGTTGAAAGTTGGGCTAAATTTTGATAATTCTATTGCTTTCAAAAATCCTAAAATTTTTGGAGTACATTTTTCCTTTTCTAATTTTTTTTTTTTTATCACAGCTTTTAATACAATAGATTCTGCATAGAAAAATATCAGGCAGGTATTTATCAATTAACATTCCATCTCTTGTTCTCTTTGAAATATTTATTCAGCAGCTATCTTGCTCTAGGCATTGTTTTACTTCTTACTGTCCCTCCCTAGTGTCTCTCCATTCGCAGTTAAATTGAAATACACAACAGTGATAAAAACAGGATTCTCATCTGCTTTATTTTCATAAATCTTTATGCTTTTTTAGGCTAGGTATAGAAAAGTTCCTCATAGTTATATTGTGGGGGGGTAAGAAACAGTTTATTCTGACTCCTTTATTGAAGGGGGGAAAAAAAAAAAAAAAAAAAAAAAAAGATGTTTTTTCTGCATAGTTGAAATCCACCAAGAGGTGAAGTGCTTGGAAAATTTGAATGATTTCATGGATGTCTCAAAGCTTTAAAGATGAAAGATCCAGCTTTTCTTCCTGATTAAGCTATGAGAATGATGACATCCTGTGGGCTTTTTCTACTTCAAAGGGTCATTCAAATACAACTCTAAGGACAGATGCCACAGAACTATTTCCATGAAGTTCAATGGAATGAATTCCTTTTGTGTTATGTGGAAGGATAAGGAGACTGCTCCCCTTGGCTTGTTCTACCTGTTGCCGTTCTGGACATTCAGGGCAGCTTTTAAAGAGATACCTGCTAAGCTGCTGAACCTCCTTAGTAGTAGGAGTCTGACATCCAAAAATCACATTAATAGCACTCATTACTTTTGATACAATTCTCCCAAGCAATTGCCTTACATTTGATCTCAATTAGGCCATATCAGGAATAAATGCTGCTTAACAGATGCATTGGGGTATGGAAATCTGGCCTCCATGGGACGTCTTCTGTCCTGGAACATTTGGGACCAGCTCCTGCCAGCTATGGGAGAGCTGGCCTGTTCCAGCAGGGGAAGCATGGGTCAGTGTTGTTTAGCATTGCTACCTTTGAGCAATTCAAGGTTAGAAACATGAATTTCCAAACCTGTTACATGAGATTTGAATGTCAATGGCTGATTTTGACATTTCAAATACAAGAAGCAATGTTTCAGGTTGAAATCACATAGGCTGAATACGACCAACTCCCCCTAACAACAGCCCAAACAAAACACTGATAATAGAGTTATGAAAAGCATCATTACAGAGATTTACCGAAATGACATGAAGGAACTCACAACAACAAAGTAGTAAGGAAACATTGTTCTGAATATAAGGAAATTGTGATAAAAGAACTTATACAAGACTTAAAAGCAAATCCATAGCTGAACTGGCTTACTCAGTCTTGGCACCTAGTCTGTACTGCAATAAAACATTCTGGTAAAAATAGATTTCTGGATGGATGCTAATACTGTGAGGAAAATAATAATTCCAAGTTCATTTCTCTAGAATCTACACAAAATTACGTTAATTGCTCGTAGCAGTTTCTCTTGTCACTGTTTTTCTGTGTGTTAAAATTGGCAGCAGTAGTTGGCTTGATCGGTCATTGATTTGGTCATTCTTGGCAGAGAGGCTGGTCCTTTTGGACATAATTTACTTGCTGGGACTGATGAAGAAATTTTAATGATCTCTGCTCCTATCAGCTTTGGACTTCATGAGAATGTTAAACTTATTTTAAGTTCTACTTTCCCATCGCTATTTTATTCTTTCCTCTAATATAGATTTCAGGTGCTTCTATAGTCCTGCTTTGTCTTTGATCATTGTAATAACTTTACAAAATAATTGAAATAATTTATTTAAATATAAAATCTGTCTTTTTAATGTAACACCTATGATGAATGTACTATTTATCCAGAGACTGTGACAGAAGGTAATTTTATTTACCATCAGAATTAACCAAGACTGAAAAAAAAAAAGTCAGTGTTAGTAAATAATTGTAGTTTTAGAGAAGGCAATAATTTCAGGCTTAGTTTGAAGTCATCTGGAGGTGCACTGTTTGCTCTGTGTTGTTACCCTTGCAGATTTACCATTTTAAAGAGCATTCATCTCTGAAACTGAAATAGGTGAAACTAATTCAGTATCTGGATGCATCATGCTCTTCTTAAATTTGACAGTCTCTGTTACTTTGGGTTAATTTCCAGGGAAAACTCAGAAAGAATATGTTGAACACTTCAGACCTGTAAGTGGAGGAGCGTCTATGGTTGTGCCTCTGCAGCAGATCCACTGCTGGAGCACCCATCACCTGGAGGCTGCTGGCACACATCCCTGCCCATCCCTGGGGCTATCACAGAGAGGAGGACTCAGACAAGCACCTGCCTTTCAGGTACATTTTAAGAGTTTATAACTTACCCTCTTTGCCCCTTTGGTAGCATATGGAAATCACTGCAGAAACAATAGTTTCTTTGTCACCTTTTTGCAAAGACTAAAGCTTCTACAATGGACAGCAGAACTAAAGGTATTTAAATCTTTATTCATTATTCCTTGCAACAGACTGGTAAAAGTGTGAGCATTTCCAAAATGTATCTAGTGTCATGTCATGTGACAATATCCACAGCCAGATCATTCACCAAGCAACACCTAGCAGCGGTGTTCTCTGCACTAGGTGGAAGTTACATGGGACATCAGTCATGAAAAGAAAAAGATGTTTTTAAAATCTGAAATATAGTATGTATTCCCCTGCTGCCTGATTAATTGGGATTGAGTGTACTAATTGGGATGGAAAAAGTGTAGATTTCAGGAAAAAATATGGAAGTGAGTCATAATAGTAAATAATTTTAACTTTCTTGTCCGTTGATGTGTGATTGCTTTGTAGGCTTTGTCACTTGCTGTTGTCATCATTTGGTCCAAAATCTTGGAAAGATTTGAATTTTGGTTTAGGGCTTAGTCCAAGATAGAGTGCAGTATACTGAAAGATTTCTGCTGACTTCATTGTGCTTTGGAACAAGCTCTTTTGATGGCATTTTCCATATTTGCTTTCAAATATTTCTTCATCTGGCATCCTAAATTTATGTTCCTGATAAAAATCTCAGGGGTTACAAAGGCTTGAAGAGTAATATATGCATTTCTGTTAGGTTGCAGTGGCTTCAGAATATCGCAAGGACATTGTTAAGACTAGTCACTATATTTCTCAGTCTGAAATCATTATTAAGTGTGTTCTTAAGGGACCGATACAATACCACTAAAATCAGAATTAATAAATTACTTTGGTTTTACTCTTGCCAAACAGAATTACTCCCACTGAAATCCTTAGAATTTATGGTCAGCTAAAAGTGGAGAATATTGAGAATTTGGCCTGGTAAAAAGTGTCAGGCCTTTAGGATTTCAGTTATTTAGTAATAAGTAAAAAGAAAGTATTCCGTTTCCTAATATTTCCTGATTGAAACATGTTTTGTAGGATTTGGGCTGTAGAATTTTTTGCTAATGTCATGACGTATTTCAGTTAATCATTACAAACCATGCCAAGATAAATATTTGATTGTATATATTAATTGATGTACATTCAAGTGAAATTCTAAATATTTAGTGGCAGCTCTGGCATTTGCAAATAGGCTATGGATGATTTGAAAAAATGAGAACATTCTGTTGAGGAGGAATCGGCATACTTGCACCATGTGAAAGGACAGGTGTATTAATTTAGCCGTAGGATTGTTACTCTTGTTACTCAGAGTTTATGTTGCAGTGAGAGAGAGCAGACTCTTCTTATTCCAAAATTAACTGTCACTCATCTCATACCTGTCTGAGATTGACATAATGCTAACTGGCAGCTTGCTAATGTCTCAAATGGCTGCCGTGCTTTTGAACTCCACCGTGGATTTCTCACTCCGTGACTTGCCCGGTTCCTCCTGGGTACTAGGAGCGTTCACAACATACTGGGTAAAAATACAAGGAGGAATACTTTGGACTCTACATTACACACAGGTATATAGCCCAAGTCTCTTGACAACATGTTAGCTGAATAAAACTTAGTCTGTTTGTCTTGCCTAATGGCTATTTTAGCAATCAGGGTGGGAAAGAGTACTTTAGTTCTGAGCACTGGTTAATGGGATCAGTGCAACACTACTTATGTATTTCACATGGATGAGGGAATAGAGTTACATGCTGACCTCAAACAAAAAGCGAGGTTTTCCCTGACTGTGAACCAACCATTAGGGACACATATGTTGTAGCTGAGCTGGAGATGAAAACTAAGAGGAAGAATGAAGTAAAGAATATTGCAATGCCCTAGTTTGAGAAAATACCCCAGCAGCTTAACATCTATTGATACAACTAGCCCAAATTCCAGCATCCTTTGCTTGTGAAATTCTGTTTTCTTTCTCACATCCAATTGCTGAACTGCCAGAACACAGCAAGTGAGGTGGTGCTGGAGGAACTCACAATTTCGAGAGACTGTTTATGCTATCAGTGGCCAATCACACCATAAAGTGAAGTAACTGTAGAGAGTTTGTTGCTCACAGCTTCACACAATATTTGCATGAATTAATAAGGAATGTCTTCAGGTATTTTGTAAAGTTGGGGAGGAAAGAAAGGCTTCTACCTGCATGTGTATGTGGGATTGGAATATAGTCATTTCACATGCATATTGTTTTGATGCTGAAATGGATGTGGCTCCAAAAGGGTCGTCTTTTCCAAATTTGAATTTCTGTTTCTTTTGTTGGCTATTCTGAGGATAGTTGTCCTGAGATTTCTATAACCGATTCCATGATAACAGTTAAAGTAAACCTAACTCCTGTATCTCATTTATTACCTTTCACTAGTTGAAGACTCTATGGCTGTACATGGTTGTGATGTATGGAGGCATGTGTGAAGGCAGTCAGGAACAGCACCCTTGCAACAGCGTTAGCTGTGGTATACCCACTGCACTGCCAAAATGTAACCACCTCTGTGACAAACAAAGCAATATATGCATAAAGACTATATCTGCTATGTGTGTCACAACGGTCCTTAAGAAAATACCACTTCTGACTCCACTGTAGAAAAATAATTTTATTCCATTGCAGTCACAGATGTCCTCAAGGAGATACTAAGGATTTCTTTGCATAGTATGAAGAAAAGTAAGTCAAGAAAAAGAAATTATATGTTGTTTTCTGATCATGATAAACATATTTCCAGAAAAAGTAAAAGTTGGGCTATGATACAGAATGAGTAGGAAGAAATGCAAGTGAAATTTACCAAATACCTACGTAAATTAGAATTAATGCACTGAACAGATTCAGTTTAACAAGAGTGGGCTGATTTGAGAAACTGATTATGATCTGAATATTAATTTTTGAGGACAGAGAAATAATCTAGAAACATTCAGAGACTGTTTTTGTACACATCATAACATTTTAGCTCATTACTAAATTATTACAGGAAAAGGTTTCCATATATTGACTGAACTCTGGTGTCTGTCTAGGTGCATGGCTTTTTTTTTTTTTTTTTAACTGAAGGATAACCTCTTTGAAATACATTTGCATTTATTGTGGGGTTAAGGGAAAGCTGCTTTGAGCTTCCTGTATTAAGATCCATAGCCATTTCATATTTTTAGACCAAAGAACTTTCTTCAAAGAGGATAATAGTCAATGGTAAGATCTTCATTAACTTATCAGGGGACTACCTGTTTTTAAGTAATTCACTTAAGCAAGGCATATTGAAAGCATTCCACAATCAATCTCAAGAATAGTTTGTCAACCCTCAATGATAAGAATGGGAAATTGTAAGAAAAGAAGCCTGAAAATCTTTACTCGTAATACAGGAAGTCTTTCAATATTAAACAATGAAATGGCTACACTTGAGTCATCTTAATGGTATCACAGCCTGATGTCTTCCATTAGAACCATTATGAATTTTAGGAGCTGACAGCTTGAAAATCTTACTGGGGGGAAGAAGTGCAGTTGAGACAGATGAAACACTGAAAGACTTCAGGACATAGTCATGAAAAAAATAAAAGCTCTGTCTTGTGAGGGTTGTAAAACATTTTTGTTGTGTTTTGTTCTCCCAAGAAGCATGTTCAAATTGTTTTAGAATGAATACAAAGAATGATTCATATTGAGCTTAGTGCACAACAATATGGTTGTGGAAGAGGCAAGAGCTAAAGGACATTTCACAAGGCAACGCAAAGCCCAGAGTAGGACAAAGGTGTGATGAGGACTGTGCAGGACAGGCACTCGTATCTGAAAGCGCCTTGTTCTAGATCACCATAAGATGTCCTGGATTCCATAAAATCAGTGACAAAGCCTCCCTGGATTCCCAAGACTTTCCTGTCTTGCTCATTTGCTTGCTTTACTGGGTATCCATTTGTGTACTGGGCAATGCTCGTGTGGTTGGTTGTAAATGTTTTCTCCCAATCATCGCTATTCATCAAAGGATTAGAAACCCATATATTCATGTTTTCCAGTGCTTTTTTATGAGAAAGTGTTTAAACAGTACACTTACCTGACAAGCCATTTCCACAGATTTTCCTGATAGCTGTTAGCCTATCTTAGAGAAGCTGCCAAACTCCAGTTGGATTGCTTGATGTGACAATAATCTAGATGTCTAGTCAATGTAATGTTTTATTATGTTATAAATGTTATTAACATTAATTCTGAAGAAAAATTCAAGCAATACATTTTAGTTGCAATATTTAATTTCCTATATTTGTCTGTGTATATACAGAATGAATGTATTTCACAGCTTGTTTCCAACTTTTCTGCTCCATTATTCTGTATAAATATTAATATACTTTTAAATACATGACTAAGGAAATTATGTGTCAGTACCAGGAAATGACACCAATGAGGTAACAGTTCAGAAAAAAAGGGTTTCTAACAAACATCTGTACATATATAATTTTATAGACCATTTTCTAAAATTTTGAAAAGGGGGATAAAGCCGCCCTTTGGTGCACTGCTGTTAAGCGTTCAGTGACCACCCTCACTGTTGAAATATTTTGTCCAGTAAGTGAGTGGAAAGCACACACTGTTGACCACATTGAACTTGGAGTTCAGCTCTGCAGTAGATCAAACAGCTGTTTGTAGTTCCAATATCAAAACTTGTCTGCCAACGTCCTGAGAGCTGCAACCTCAACGTGTGCCTGTGCCATCAGTTGTCCCCCAGCTGCTGAAAAGGACTCCCTTTTTGTTGCGGGTGTCTGGTGGTTTTTGTTTTCCTTTAGGGAATCCCTTTTAGAAACAACAACAAAATGCTGCTTATTGTTAGTTATCAGAGAGCATCAGCGTCAGAAACATCTTATCCTGAGCCCCAGTCTTTCGCTGGGAATCCTCTCTGAAGGTGTCTCCACCTCTCTCATGCAGACGCACACCCCTCGCCGCTCCCTCCACACATGTCTTTTTTGACATGCAGCAGCAGCCTATTGGATTGCTACCACAGGATGGATTCAGGCGCTCCCCCCTTTTCTTTTTGCTTTTCCTTTCCTTCCTTTCCTAGGCTCCGCTTGCCATAGCATACACCCTCCCGAGGGGTTTGCCTGGATCATTTATTTATCTTGTGCGCATTAAGAAACCACCATTAGGCTTTGGTGGGAGGCGCCTTACTTTCTGCGCGCTAGCCTGCCTCCCTTGCGCTGCGATAGGAATACACAATTGGACAGAAGCTGCAAGCTTGGCAGGAGCTGACTTCTGCGTGCCCATTTATTTCCCGGATCCGTATTTTTTTGCCGACTGGGTCATTGCTGTCCCCTCTCCAGGGTTTCCTCTTAATTTTTTTGTGTGGATTTTTAATTTTTTTTTTTTTTTTTTTTTTTTTGTGTTCCTCCTTGTGGTTTNGGAGTTTTGATGCCGGGCCGGACTTAGCGCGGGCGCGGAGGAGCTGCGCGGAGCCGTGCCTCCTGCCCCCGGGCCCCGCCCGCGGATCGGCCTCCCTGGCCCGGCGCCGGCCGCGGGTTGGCCGCGGGGCCGCGGAGTGGCGGGTGCGCTGCGCCGCGCCGCCGCCTCCCCGCGGAGCAGCCGGGGGATGCTGCTGCGCCGCGGCCGGGCATAGGCAGGAGCCGAGCGGGCGGGGGAGGGAGCGGAGGAAGGAAGGAAGGAAGGAAGGAAAGACGGAAAGAAAAGATACCCCAGCCCCGAGGGGAGAGGAAAAAGAGGAGAGGCGAGAAGGAGCCTGAATGTGAAGGAAT